>JAQFVV010013468.1:0-116677 GCA_028023455.1 Epiperipatus broadwayi | reverse complement strand
CATTGATCATCCTTCAAAGAGGCAATCCAGATATTCATTCTTTAAATATTTATGTAGTAAAATATTTAACATCTTCTTCATTATAATACTCCAATATTAAAGCAGCTTTTTAAATGAGAATTACAACAATTATATTTTAGGCATTGCTTAAGTAGGAATAAATTTACATGTTTGGGTTTAAAACATCAGTAGAAATCCCTGGCATAAATTATCTAGCCACAGAACATTTTTATAAATTTTTGTCTTTTTAAATATATATTTTGTAAACTCATTTCGAAGACGTTGATAACTTTTATAACCTTGTTAATTACAATGATTATTTTTTATAGTTCTTTATAATATTCAAAGGCAGTAAATTAATTACTTGAAGCAGGTTTTAAAATATTGAATCTTCTTTTTTTTAATTTTTCTTAAATGTGTTCTAAATTCGAACACATTTAAATTTACAAACGTAGATCTTGCCTTGATAACTAAATAGAAGATTATTGTTATAACAATATTAGTTTGTTTTTATACTGGATTAATTTCTGCAAGGATATCACATAATCATGCTCATGCTCTCTATTGTTTAACATATACAATTTGTAATGAACCCCAAACATTTATTTCCTTTGTTTCAACTGATAAAAATGCAATGTTGACTTAAGGCTTTGTCAAATGTCAAGTTTTTATATTAACAAAAAAAAATACTATTAGTTAGAAACATTTTATTTATGTGTGTGTATAAATAAACTAGAATTATTCATTCTTAGAATTATTCTTTTAATACTAACTAGTTTTTATATATATATAGCTGATACATGAAAAGCTTAAGATAGGTGTAAGTTATTTATATCTGTTGATTCGATATAGGCACAGTAAAATTCACAAAGAAACACAAATTGTTTTAGGTGAGGCTCATATGGTACTCTCACATTACTCCCTTCCTTAAAAAGTTCAAATTTTATATTTACCATTAAAATTTGGACACTTAATGTGTGTCAATGTATGCATTAAATATAAAGTGGTGGAGCTTGTTTTTCTTTTCTGCTTTTATCAACCCTTATTATTTGCTCTATTTTTTTTAACCCTTTCTCTTTCTCTACATTAAATATTATTCAATTTAAACAGAAGGATAAGGAAGTTTATGTATATAGGGTTCTTTCTTTTTCTTCCCTTTTCTATTTATTTTCCTTTGATGGATTTATTGTCATGTGCATCTTTTATAGATGTCACATATATTTGTTTGGTAGTCTCCATCCTGCTTTTCTTTAAGACTTATGGACTCTTTTGAGAACTATCCAAAACCCAAGAACATCCATCATTCAGCATGGATTAACTCTTAAAACAGTTTTAGTTTTTAGGTATCCTAAGAATTAATTTTAATTGCTCAACATACCCTCATCAAACAAAATTAATATCTCTTTTGACTTATATACATCCTTATACATATATATATATATATATATATATATATATATATAAGGATGGATGTATAAAGTTTTCATTTAAAAGTATATATATATATATATATATATATATATATACTTTTAAATGAAAACTTTTTCTCCTTACCTATTCCAAGTTATCTTTTCTTTTAATATTTTACTTTATACATAAGTAAAATGTTGCAAACATTATTAACTTGTTTGACCAAAATAGGGTTTTAAAGCTCTAGCATTGTAAGTGCCTTTAATGTCTCCCTTCATATTTATCCAGAATGCATTGGGACCTGTATGCTTTATGATAATATAAGGTCCTTCATATTTATGGTAAAACTTTTGATATTTGCTTTCTTGGGGTTTACTCATATGAGGTGTTTTTATAAAAAAAAACTTGATCCCCAATTTGGAACTTGTGTGAAATTGTCTTCACATTTTTATTTCTTTGACTGGCCTTTTTTTTAACAAGTTGTTTATAAGCTTTTACTCTATCTTCTCTTGTATCCATATATATATCCACAAAGCGCATGTACATTGGCTTAATGGTGATTGTTATTACAATTTAACAACATCACGCTATATAAAATAAATGTCTTATTTATACATATCCATATCAAAATATATAATAATGGACTTGCATTTTATAAATAGTGTTTCAACATCAGATTGCATTATCGTGATGCTTAATTAATCTACCATTATTACTTAGTTAACTAACCACAACTTGAACTCTAATAAACCTGTAAGTATTTTTTTATACTTTGATTAACTTGATGCATTTTTATTGCTATTAATATCAACTTCAATTATTTATATACATATATACATTTATTCTCTTAAAAGAACAGCCTAATGCATTCTATTATTACCGAAAGTCCATTGTCACATCCCAAAGTCGTAATCTATGAAGTCCTTCCTTATATGTGTGCTTTACTTTTTAAGCACATCCATTAACATGTTCAATGAATGTGAAGGGACCTTCATAAGTATTACACAACCTATGGAATTGTGAACCTTTTTGTCTCTTAACTTGTATTATAAATATCTTTATTATTGTCTGAAGACTTTTTATAATTTGTTTATCTTCAGGATTATGGTGATGCTTCATACACCATAATTTACACTTAAGACAATTAAATCTATTGCCTTCATTCATATCTTCTAAATTAAATTGTCTACTAAAACAACCTTCTTTTCCATTAAATATTATCATTGATAATGACATTACCAGATGGTTGTCATACAATTTATCAACACTTTGTTGATGAAATGTTTTACTTTTGTTTTGGCAGTAAGCACAAATATGGTGGGATGACTCAAAATACACTTCACTGTTGTATTCATCTACTATATCTTTAGATTGTGGAGTCATCTCAAGTTTCATGAGTTCATGATTTAACTTGTTGTTAATACAAGAAATCCGAAATCTTAATTTATCTAGACATTCAATATTATCAGTTGACTGTGTTTCTCTCAATTCCTGAGATTCAAAATTTAACTTATATTGCACATGATCCATATCCTCTTCTCTTTCTAAGATTTTTGGATCAGGTTCAAGCACTTTATTAATGTTGCAATGATCTTCTACTTGATTGCTCTGCTGTATGGAAAAATGATAGTCATGACAGTTTTCTTCTGAAACATTCATATGAACTAAGAGTAATTTGTTCTGGATGCTACGATTATATTTGCAGATTTTATGCTCAGGGTAAGCTTTGGATTCTTGGAATGGAATTGCCATCGATATTGTTGATGCTTTTGTGATGTGAAGTCTTTCTACTTCATTGGCAGTTTGTTTCTTTTCAACAACAACTTTGATTTCTACTTGCATCTTTTCTTTAACATTATCAATATCTTTCTTTAACTCTTCCTTTATAGAAATTATGTCTTCTTTTAATTTCTTTTCCATATTATCCATATCAACTTTAGTTACCATATTATCGTTCATTCTAGCCATTTCTCCCTTCATATCAGCATTCATTTTATTTATATCAGCATTTATATTATTCATATCAGCTTTGGTTGCCATATTATTCATATCAGCTTTTATATTATTTATATCAGCTTTGGTTGCCATATTATTCATATCAGCTTTTATATTATTTATATCAGCTTTCATTTCCATCATCATTCGGACCAATTGAGCCATATAATTATCACTTCCTTGAGGTTGTACTATTATAGCTTCAGTTACCTTTTGTGTTTGGGGTAATATTTGATCTGTCATGTGAACTTGTGAAGGAAGTTCAACTTCTTCTACAGACCCCTCAGACATTAGGACTTGTAAAGACCCTTGTTCATCACTAATTGAAGTAAGTTCTATTTCACTATCTTTATTACTTAAAGATTCTTCAAAACTTTTTACTTCCATTATTATTAGCTTTTTCCCACTTCTAGTTATCATTAACAAAAAATTTCTACTGTTATATATATAAATATAAGTTACTTTCCTTTCAAAGTAATAATTTAATATATGCCATAAGATTTCATGCTGTGCTTTTGTCCCTAAATGTAATACTATTTTTCCTACTTTTATAATATGTTGTTATAATACATATTTTAATGCCCAAATTATAATTGTATTTATTTATTTATTTATTTTAAAGCGATTGATTTATCTGTTTGCTACGGTTTATTTTATTTCAAGGTCTCTATTATTTATTGTTCAGTGATTTTACTAATTCACAGCATACTCATATAATTTTTTTTAAAACTATGAATTTAACTAATGGAAAACTACTGTTTCATGCCTTAAGTATGGGCGCCATGTATAATGGGACAGTTCTTTTCAAGCCTTAAGTATGGGCGCCATGTATAATGGGACAGTTCTTTTCAAGCCTTAAGTATGGGCGCCATGTATAATGGGACGATTCTTTTCAGGACTCGAGGAAGTCGCATCTAGCTATAGTCGGACTTTGAGTCTTCTTATAGAATGCCATGGATGATGTGATTTAAAATACAATCCAATTCACTTCTCTATTAATAACCTCATTACTCTCAGAATTCGAGCTCAGAATAGAAATTTGCAATCGACTCTCTTCAGGCATTTCCACAAATATCCCATAGTAATGATAAATTTAGTATAAGCTATAGATAACTTTTTATAAATATTAAATCACTAAGTTGATTCAATATATATATATATATATATATATATGCGTGAGTATGTACATTTATGATTATTGGTTTTATAAAACAACTAAATAAAATAAACAAATGAGACCTGTTTAATTTTAAAATCAAGTTTAACACATTTTAATCAGTAATAAAAAACAGAAATATTATCACATAAAAACATTAAAATTTAGAATTATAATCTGTGCTTATATACACTAATAAATTATTTAATATTCAAAAAAATAATAATAATGTAATCATTTACATATATATATATATAATTTAAAATCATGCGTATAATAAATACACATGATACATTATAAATCTCCCTATTGTGTCATTAAAATAATTCAGTGTGTATTGTAGGTCTATATACAATAATATCCATTCACACTAGATTAATAATAAAATGTATTCTGATATTAGTTATGTATGTTTAAAAATATATTATGTTAATTGTCATGTAAGATTCAATTTGGAATATAATAAAACGTACTTCCAAATTGAAATAATTTAAAAACGTTTACCTTAGTCAGCTGTCATTTCCATCACAGTATATATCAAAATATGAACATCTAAATTTTATTAAATAAATAAAAAAAAATAAAGTGTTCATCTTATCAGTTCTTCACTTTAATATACGAAGTAATTTTTCTAAGTAAATATAATTATCCACAAAGGAAATAAAGTTTAAGAGTTCTTAAATTATACAATGAAGTAATCCAAGATGAGAAAGAATGCGGTTTTATATCCCTCCTTAGACGAAATAAAATGATAATGAATGTTGAAACATAAAGTTCATTGATCATCCTTCAAAGAGGCAATCCAGATATTCATTCTTTAAATATTTATGTAGTAAAATATTTAACATCTTCTTCAATATAATACTCTAATATTAAAGCAGCTTTTTAAATGAGAATTACGACGATTATATTTTAGGCATTGCTTAAGTAGGAATAAATTTACATGTTCGAGTTTAAAACATCAGTAGAAATCCCTGACATAAATTATCTAGCCACAGAACATTTTTATAAATTTTTGTCTTCTTAAATATATATTTTGTAAACTCATTTCGAAGACGTTGATAACTTTTATAACCTTGTTAATTACAATGATTATTTTTTATAGTTCTTTATAATATTCAAAGGCAGTAAATTAATTACTTGAAGCAGGTTTTAAAATATTGAATCTTCTTTTTTTTAATTTTTCTTAAATGTGTTCTAAATTTGAACACATTTAAATTTACAAACGTAGTTCTTGCCTTGATAACTAAATAGAAGATTATTGTTATAACAATATTAGTTTGTTTTTATACTGGATTAATTTCTGCAAGGATATCACATAATCATGCTCACACTCTCTAGTGTTTAACATATACAATTTGTAATGAACCCCAAACGTTTATTTCCTTTGTTTCAACTGATAAAAATGCAATGTTGACTTAAGGCTTTGTCAAATGTCAAGTTTTTATATTAACAAAAAAAAATACTATTAGTTAGAAACATTTTATTTATGTGTGTGTATAAATAAACTAGAATTATTCATTTTTAGAATTATTCTTTTAATACTAACTAGTTTATATATATAGCTGATACATGAAAAGCTTAAGATAGGTGTAAGTTATTTATATCTGTTGATTCGATATAGGCACAGTTAAATTCACAAAGAAACACAAATTGTTTAAGGTGAGGCTCATATGGTACTATCACAATATATATGAAAATTTTCATAATACCTGAGTGGTTAATTACTTTCAAATATCAAAAAAATTAATATTAATTACTTTATCTTCTTTTAAAATGATTTTAATTAATATTATGAAATCAGTATTTTTTAATTTTAATAATGCCAAATGTAAAATTTTCATTTAACAATAATATACACTTTGTTTCAACTTAAATTTTAATACTTAAAAATTATAATTTACATTATTATTATAAAAATAATATAAAATAACAATTCGTGTCAATTGTTAATATATATATTATATACAAAAGTATTATTTATTTATTTATTATTATAACAATTGATTTTAGAAATTTTTTTAATAAAATTGATATAATTGAAATATAACATTTATTATAAATGTCTTGAAATGTACCAGAAAGTAAATTTAATTTATTATTAAATAAATGTGTGTGTTCACACCTATTAACACACACCTCGCTTTTCATTTATTTCATCATTAATTAAATGATTTTAAAACAATAAATAAATAGCAACTTTCAATTTCATTATTAATAATTATTAAAATATTAAGTTTTAATAATTAGAACTGATTTAAAATACCTTATATAATTTTAACTATTACTTTTTTTTATTTTAAAATAAATAGCACAATTTAATATTTGTCTGAAGGTTTGTAATGATGGTATATTATAAGATGTGATATGTTGGACTATTTCCATCATTTATGAGTGAATATTGAATGTATAGAAAATTTTAAACTTTATTTAAACTTTTCAAATACAAACAACTTGTTAGTAATAACACACACAAATAGACAATACAGGTTAGTAATTACACAACATTTCGAGTAGTATTATTCTCCACTCTTCTTTAGGTGTTGCTGGCCTATATGCACAGTGACAATATTCACTTAGAAGTTGAACTCACATCTTTAGATTCTTGTATATTGAATTTAAGGCAAATGCTCTACCAACTGAGCTATTCTGTCAAAGGCTTTGACAGAATAGCTTTGACAGAATAGCTCAGTTGGTAGAGCGTTTGCCTTAAATTCAATATACAAGAATCTAAAGATGTGAGTTCAACTTCTAAGTGAATATTGTCACTGTGCATATAGGCCAGCAACACCTGAAGAAGAGTGGAGAATAATACTACTCGAAATGTTGTGTAATTACTAACCTGTATTGTCTATTTGTGTGTGTTATTACTAACAAGTTGTTTGTATTTGAAAAGTTTAAATAAAGTTTAAAATTTTCTATACATTCAATATTCACTCATAAATGATGGAAATAGTCCAACATATTACATCTTAGCACAATTTAAATTTCAAATTTATAACTTAGATAGATTATATTTATTAAAAAAAATTAACTCCAGTTCAATACTACAGAAACAATATATTTTAACTTCTACAAATTAAATGACAAATGTTTATATAAAATCTATTTTTTTATTATAATTGACCATTACTTACAACCATATAATGATGTACCAAAATAGAAAGGCTACAATATATATATATCCTAATAGAGATGGTTTTAATTTAATTATCATAGTATTAATACTTTGCAGAAATGATTTGTTTTTGTTTTTTTTGCTTTCTTCTTTTGACTGTCATTTATTTTATTCATGGCATTGCAGATATTAGTAAAGAGGACTTTCAGTTTTTTTCCTTTGTTAAATCTACCACAGGATCTTTTTTTTTTTCAAAAAATTAGTAAAGCATCATGTTATCAGATACAAAATAATGATTTCATCAAAGTAAAGAAGTTGTATTTGGTTATCAAGGAATAATGTTTTCGTCTGTTTTATAGTGAATTGATCATTAGGTTCTTTTTTTCTTTTATATAATAAAAATAAATTTTATTATTCCAATATGATAAAATATTTTTTATTTTTATTTTAAGCCAAACATGATATTTTTAAAATTAAGATGCATATAATTTTTTTTAATATTTCATTTACACTTATATTTATATTCTGAGTTTGAACTTATATCTCCCTAATTTTTTTCATAATTACAAAAGATTTTCTATTATTTTCTTTACTTACATCTTAATAAAAATGGATTTATATGCCACAATATATAATAAAGAATAGAAATAAAATGTTATTTGTGTAAACAGAGATAACCTTTGCCTTTGATATTGCCAAAAAATGCAATTAATATTGGCTAAATAGGTTTTCTCCATTACCTATAATATATCTTTTGCAATTTATTGTTGAAGTAAATGAAGTCTTTCTTTTACTTTAACAATAAACTCAACAAATGTATTATTATTGGTAATAGTGAAACCTTATTTATATTCAGAGAAATTGTCAATTAATAGTAACTGATAGCTTCCTGGCAAACAACAAAGGCAAAAGTTATTTCTGTTTACATGGTATAATATCTTTTAAATTCTGCTCTTTATTAGAATAACAATCCATGGAAAATATTTAATTTAATATTTATATCCACATTATAACATCATAAAAATATAGCATTAAAAGAAATGTATTAAAATATGCAAAACTCTCTCCATACAGTAATGTAACTCTAAGCAAAACAGAGTAATCAATGGATGCCAGAAGGCTTGTGCATAAAATCCCTATCTAGTGCCTACTCATCCAATATCCCCAAACTAGTTTCTGGCTTATGGCCTTCATCAGTGAGGAGCCTTGAATCTAAGAGCACTGCACCTAGATCTTAGGATATTGGATGAGTAGGCACTAGATAGGGATTTTATGCACAAGCCTTCTGGCATCCATTGATTACTCTGTCTTGCTTAGAGTGGCACTACTGTATGGAGCGAGTTTTGCCTATTTTAACAACAGTTATGAGCAAGCATGGAAGATAGTGATCATGTGATGTTTTAAGGTTTAAGATTTGTATATATAATATTTTGACTAATGCTGCCTATGATTACATATATTTATAACCAATGAAATCAGGTATCTCTTCAAAGCATGCTATAGAAATTATTTCCCTGTATATTTACACAGAATGATCATCCAACATTTTTTTATTTATATGTTTTCTTTACAATCTGTTTAATTTGTGGATTAACATTTGAACAGTCATTTGCACACATAACTAGTATTTAACCCATCATTCATTCAATATTTATGTCTCATAAAAAGTAAATATAAATATAATCACATTAAAATTAAAACAATAAGCATTTATCATATCAACACTATGTTTTTGACATCATACATATATGGCACAAATCCATTGCTTTTATACTGTATTTTTATCAGAAATGAGTAATAGAGAAAAGTGTAATCAATGACTTACTTAATTTTTTTTTTCTCTTTTGAATCATGTATGTCACACTTATTACATTATAGCATTCATGTCAAAAGTAATTAGCTCTAAAATTGCAGTTTTACTATATATTCTTTGTTGGTGAAACTTTTGATGGATATTTAATTTAGATAATATAGTATTCAAATTTGTGTTGATGCAAAAGTATTTTTTCTTTTAGATACAATACAATATTAATAAGACGGTAAGAAGAATGGTAGAAGTTTAACATTATATTCATAAGTTTTTGTGATGATATATTGAACTTGTATGATTTTCAAAAGATAAAAATTTCAAAACCTTGTAAAACATTTAGATTGATAAATATTTAAAAGCGGTAGCACAATTTTTTTTCATTAACATAAATTTAAATATTGCAGTATCTATCAAAATTGCCACTGAAAACCTAGCAAAATGAGAATTTGTAATTTACACTACCATTTCAAGGCTACTTGCTTTTGACATAAATGCTACAATTGAGAAGATTATGTCATTATGATCTAAAATAATGAATAATAAAAGATTAGAAGTGTGATATATAGTAAAATTAAAAATATGGTATATAGTAAAACCAATCATTGTTACATTTTTTACTACCACTCATCTCCATCTCTGAAGTAAATGCTACTGCATAAAAGTAACACATTCCCTTACATAAAAAAAATGAATAAATATAACTAAAATCATCTCATAGTATCAGGAAAATTATTATTTGCACATCATTTTATTTAAATATTATGGAAGTATATTGCTTCATTCTGTTATCATTTATGAGTTTGCTGATTGTGATAAAAATCATAAAATTATTTTTAATTCAATAATATTGACTAATTTTTATAAGCTTATTTTTATTATTTGATTTTTTATCTTATATGCTTTTTTTTTTCTGTAGGTAGTAATAGCAATCCATCTTTCAAAAAACATTTGCGTTGGATTACCTTTAAAAATTCGGAATCTGGTAACTACTGATATAAGATTGCCATCAGGTACATCACAAAGTATTTTAAAGCAACATGAGAACTTAATATTAATACCACACATATTAGATTTGGGTAACAATTCTTTAATAGAAATAAAAAAGGCCATAGAAGAACAAAATCGTTTAATTAACACTTCTCATATACCACTTGAATCAAGAGTTTGTTGTCCATGGAACTGGAAACTAAATTATAAAGAAAACCGGCAGCCATTATATATTGTAGAAGCTGTATGCCGTTTTAAAAATAAGCCATGTTCAGATAAAAATAATGAAAATCATTACTGCATTCCATTAATTTATGAGCAAAAAGTTACATTAAGAACACATTCGGGTTTAATTGAGACATATGAAAAAGTTCGTTTATCTTGTGTCTGTGTAAATCTACAATCACAATCTGCTGAAGAACAATTAGATTATTAATTCAAAGATCTTAATAAACATTTTGTTCCTTAAAATAATTTCAAAATTAAAGAATGTATATACTATTTAAACAAACTATATTATTTTTTTTGTTAGTGTTACATAAATATTTGTAATCCGATTTTCTAGTATGATAGGTTAACAAAACATAAGTAGAATTGGTAAATATGTATGTAGTACCACTTCTATTTATATAAAATACAATTTTAAAGAATAGTATTTTAAAATGCTTTCATGCTCATTTTTGTTGTATAAAACCTGTAAAAAATGAATTTTATATTTTTTTAAAAAGTATATTGGGATTTTAAAATTTATTTTATTGTATACTAAAATATGTATAGATTTTTCAAATATTTTACTAATTTAACAAATGGGGGGGGGAGGTAAGGTGAAATCAAAGGTTTAATAGCAATTGGGAAGGCATAGTACTTTTTTCAATCGGTCATATGAGAATATTTGTCTATTCAGTGTCCCAGGGGTATTCTTAACATTACCAACTGGGTAGCATCAATAAGTTTATTAAAATAAATACTACAACAAATTAAACTTAACAAACAAGTTTATTCACTTACCCAAAGAAACATATGTAAATAAACGAAAAAAAAAAGAATGTTATTTTTAGACATTTGTTTGTAATCTCTATAGTCCATTATTTGTTCTTCTTATGCATGCACAATACACACAACTGCTATATCTGAACATGATTGTACACTTTATTTTCTGCCCCTGCAACTACAGCTTAAGCCAAACTCAGTGACTACAATAATATATACACATCGTGATCATGGCTTCTATGCAAGGTTTTTTTTAATAATAGTCCTGCCCTGAATAAATCTGTCCTCATTAGCATATATTAATTTCAATGGGATTCAAATGTATGTGCAACATATTGTAAATTTTCTAAAATGTAATTTAATAACTAGAGAAATTTATTCATGCTCTGTCTGTACAATGTTTACAATAATTTTGTAGCAAGCTTTTATATATATATATATATATATATATGCACAAACAGTTCACTTCTTTCCTCACTGTAGAAAATTATCCTGTTACAAATGTAGTCTTCTAGTTTCACAGGCTTTCTATGTATTCTTAACTATCTTAGTGGTGGTGCAAACCTGTCTTCCTTTTCTTCATGTTTAACTTTTTAAAAGGTAATAAATTTTCCACAGGTCAGCTTGCTTGATCAGCTACAGCTAAATATATTATCTCTGCATGATTATTAGTAGGAATTTCATCATTTTGTGCCATTCCTTCTGTCACTTTGTGATTTTATTTTAACATTTCCTGATTGATATCTTCATCTGAACTTATTCATAAATGGTTTATGTTGCTTTAGTTACTTTCCATTGTCAAATTCAATAAATCTTATTTGTCTAGATAATTTTTTTAAATGTCTCATATCCATAATAATTCACTGATTTTAAAATTATAAAATTATTTCCAATCATGTTGTTACTTGATAATAAGACTGAAATATGCATACAAAAATTTCATAGCATAAACAATTCCACCAGAGTTTTCTTTATTGATAAACAAGAAGTGAAATATGGAAAAAAAATCACATCCATTAATCCTTCATTGATATTCTTGTATGCCATTTTGTTTAGGGTTGATTTAAACTACTGGACTGCCCTTTTAGTTAGACCATTTGATTTAGAATGGTATGGTGATGTGTTCTTGTCAAATCACCTTGCCTAACAAAAGATTTTTGAACTCTTGTGAAACAAAACCGGCTCCATTGTCAGTCACTATAGTTTCAGAATACTGACAATTTGTTAAATTTTTCTCTAACACTTATAATACACTTGATGCTAATATTTTTTGCTGAGTTTGTATTCCAACCATTTGGAATAATAATCAATAATGATCAAAAAGATGTAGACATTCATGGGACTATACATGTGAAGACATTTACAGTGTTTTGTGATTTTTGCCAGGTTTCCAACTTTTTTGGAGGCAGGTTTATGATAGAATCACCATTTTCTCAATTTTTTGCTTATATTAAGCACCAGACTTATGACCTTGCTAAAGCTTTCATTCTGACTACTGCTAGATGTCCATTATATAGCAATCTAAGAACCTGCTTTCTATTTCTATTGGTATAAGTACACAGTCAGTGATAAGTATGCATTATTATGCATGGATAAAATTTTGCACATATTCTAGATTGGTTTCACAACATAATAAAGTTGATGATTTGCCCATCCATGTTTTCTCACATTTCTTTATTGTCTTATATCTGGGCCATTTTTAGTTTATTTGGAAACTATTTAATTATAGAGCATTTAAAAACTTTTATAATTTAATTCAGAAATATTAAGTTCAAATTTGCATCTGGTAAATATAATAGGACATTATTAGCATGGCCAATTTCTTTACCAAGCTTAAAGATAAGTTCATAGCCATAAGCAGCTAATAAATTCATTCAACAAATCATGTGCTGGCTCAATACATTCCAAAAATTTCTAACAATGGTCAATGGTGTAATGTATTATTTTAAATTCGTAACAATGAGCAATGGTCTAATATATATTTTAAATCCATGATAACACATTTATTGATGAAACTTTTTAATAGAAAAGACATTTGCCTTATCTTTCTTGACTATCTGACTATAGTTTTTTTCAGAAGCTATTAGTGTTCTTGATGTGCATGCTATTGGATATTTTCTTCCATAGCAATTATTTGAAATGTCAGTGCTAACTTCATATTCTGAAGCATCTTTTGTTACTATCACCTCTTGATCATTGTGGTAATGTACAAGGAAGTGACTAGGATTTAGCAAGTCTTTCACTTTTTGTAAAACTCTATCATACTATTCTTTCCATTTGCATCACTGTTCCTTTTTAAACAATTAGTATAAAGATGTTACCACAGTGATTCGTCTTTCAGAAAAATTTCAAAAAAATTAAGAAGACCTAAGAGCACAGCATTATTTAACACTTTAAACTTTTGGGGGTTTGGGTATTTACTTTTTGATTAATACATAATCCAGAAACTTTATTTCATAGATAGCCCAAATACATTTTGATGTGTTAAGACTTGCACCATTTTTTGCTAGTTTATAACAAACTTTAAATACATGTATTGCCAACTTGTGTTCTGTTTAAATGATAATTAATATATCATCCAAGTAAGGAATAATTCCCTCCATTCCTTGAAATAAGTTATCCATTGCCTTTGCAATGATTATTCCATAAGTTAACTATTCTATTCATTTATAGGAATTTAGTAAATAGCAGACTTTAAATGGATTGTTGCAAAATGATAGACTTTCTGACACATTACTAATATCTTGGGCACCCCTGGAACAAGGTAAGCACCTTATTGTGATATATTGGGTTACACAATAGTCTCCTTAAAAATGGTCCCATCTGGCTTCATTATATCTACACCTGATGGAGTACATGCTGATTCTTCCACCAAAATTAAAACACTGTTATTCACTAAATAATTAAGTCTCTTCTTTTTTAGGCCTTAAAGAAAATGAGCTATGACACTAATTTCTGGACATCAAATTCATCATCTTCATTTTCAAAGTTTAATGAACTGATAAAATTTCATAATATTATTGCTCCCCAAATTAATAATAATATCGGGCTCTCACCTTGAGGAATGTTCCAATGAGGTATATCCTAGTTTAATGATCAAAATATAGGCCTAACCCCTAGCACTTTCACAGTAGTTACCAGTGAACTGCTGACAGGATATCTTCCTACAGCACAGGTACCCCTTTCTAACTGCTATCATTTTTACTATTATGTACCTTATCATTCTGATAAGGTAACCTTTTATTAATATGAGGTTGATACATCCTCTGATTTTTTCTCCCTCATTTGTGCTCTATTTTTATATGAAAGACATTGTAAGTACTAATTTTTTTTCTAATTTTATAATTATTTGTTAAAGGTTCTTGTGTATGGAGTACCTAATATTTCGGACACTTTTTTAATTGAGTGTCTATCTGCAGCAATTATGGTTTGCTAAATGTGTTTTGGCATATTTTGCCTTATAATCTGAATTATCTGATTTTCCTATAACAAAAATGCAATGAGCATTTTTTAATTTGTCTGCCAACTTCAAAAAAATTGGGTGTCACTTTCTTTGTTGGTAGCATATCTATCTTGGCTAATCTGATTCCATACATTATTCTACTTGTCTTCACTCCAGAAGCTACTTAATAAGGAACATATAAAACTTTCATAAATTTTGAATTGTGGAAGAGACTTCCATCAATGTTTTGCAAATGAATACAGGTGGTTTCCCAGAATAGCCAATTTTTCTGTTTCACTTAACATACCCAAGGAGAATAGTTCTTCCTCTAACCCACTTAAATATTCTATGGAATTTTCATCAAATTCTCTCTGAAGACTTTAAATTAATGCTTTGGTTTGAACCCCTATAGACTGTCACTCAACTTATTTTCAAGTCTACTGATATGATCTAATGGCAGAGGCATCTTTTTATTCTGGTAAACCTCTATAAGTCACTTCCTAGATATATTTTATCTTTATGAGTAGGGCATCTACAATCTTTCATTCTGCAATCTTCCATTTATCACTACTGATATCATATTTGAGTTTTTATTTTCAATACTTAAAATCTGGTTATTGAAACTTTTTTTGCATCCTCAAATACTTCTACACTTCTTGGATAATTTGACTTGTTATTATTTTCCAATCTGTCCTGAATAACATATTGTTTTAGCAATATTTTTTACTTCCCCTTTTATTAGGTACTGATCAATAACTATTTGGTCTTTTACATTCATTATATTACTCTGTGTTTCTTTAAATTCTTTCTGCAACATTTTTATTTCATTTTCAGATTTGCCTTGTTTTTTCACTTATTCTTGATGTTCAGTATTCATAATCTCATCTTAATATCTTTAAATTATACATGTTATCTTAATCCTATCATCTAAATCTTTAAAATACTTTTCAATTTTTTCCTGAATTAAGTTCTAGCTTATTTTCAGGTTTTTCCCTCATCCCTTAACCTTCTAAACCTAGCATCAAATCTTTTATCAGATTGCTTCAATTTAGCATCTAAATCACATATAAAATTTTCATACCTTGCATTGGCTGCATTAAATTTATTGTTGAGTTCATCTTTTATATCTTTAAATTTTTTTATCAAAACTACATCTAGATTCCATCATTTCAGCTTTCACTTCATTGTAATCTGCCTTTAGTTCTTCAAATCTCTTATCAAGATGTTGGAAAATCATTCTCAACATATCTCTGTGCTCATCTCTGACCCTACTTCTAGATTAGTATGCTCCATAGTTACACTTAACTATATATATATATATATATATATTGTAACCAAAAATATGGTTAGGTAACAACAAGAAAAATTATTGGTATAATATGAAATTATTATTATCTAATCTGGTTGCGGCCAGGGTTCACCGCAAAGACCTATCATAGCCATATGTGGGAGTACATTAAATTACTTAAGACAAATTATACTTCTGTAACTTGTATTATCCTCCAAAATCTTAATCTACAATTTCATTGCATGAGACCTTATGGCCCACCATAGACAAGATAGCATAATTTGTGGAACTATTAAAGATTATGAATTTTAGGATGAGATACATGATTTTGGTACAAATGCTAGTCTAAGTATGAGCTTTGTAATAATAATAAACATGGAAAACTTGGATTCTTTCCTTATAAACTTAAATTTATAATTTAATAAATAGCAGTGAGTTTCTTGTTATGTTTGATGAATTACAATTATAACATTAAGAAAATAAATTCAATCATAGCATTATCTAGTAGATTTGTTTATAAGTATATAAAATCAATCAATTTTATATCATGTACTAGAATCAACAAAGCAAAGCTAAAGTGATGGAAAAGGCAAATGGAATTTTATTGTACTCCACACATCATAAACTACCTGATAACAAGAGTATTCAAATATTTTTCCAGAATATTACTAAGACTCTTATGTCATATTGACAACAGTATGTACTTCAATGTATGCTCTATTCAAGATATAGGATTTCTGGTTTTATAAATGACAAATAGCAATGACCCAGTAAATTAATATTTATTTACAATTTATCATTAACAAATAATCAATATATGATGTTTTAATATAACAAATAAATACATAAATAAATAAATAAATAAATAAATAAATAAATAAATAAATAAATAAATAGAATAAAAGACCATTCCATTTGTTTACTTCAATAGATATATCATAGGCAGTTTTATAATTAGCCTAATCATAAAATTTTGTTATAACTTGATTTAATTTCTGTCTTGAGGGAAAATACTGGAATTCAATATCAAATCATAAAATACCCAATGTTCAGTTCCAGAACCAGTGAAATACTGTAAACTTATAATAATTTTTAATAAATAATATTATATTTGCAAGAATTAGCCATAATGCAATACTAAACTAAAGTGAAGATTCAAACTTCAGTTCAGTTAAAATATTAATTAACAAACATGTAATACATTATGGGAATAATTTAGATAAGATGCCCTGCTACACTTTGTGACTGGACTCACAGGTTATACCTATGGATGAAAAAGATGATTTTAGCAACATAGCACAAAAACTTTACTCAAAGTTATATTTATAAAGTAAAATGATATCCTTGTGGATGCATACATCTACACATAGGAATGATACAACACTGAATGTCCTGTAGGTTTATACACCACCATCAAGCAACAAGTATAATTACACAAAATTCCATGGATTAGCCACCAGTGCAGGAATGGGTGTAAAATACAAAAAATGGCAAGTAATTATATTGCGGATTAATCACCCACACAAACTAATGTCCTACAACATTATAAATCAGTATAAATATTTACTTCATATCCAAAGTGCAAAATCATCCTCCTCAATTATTCTGCTAATTCAGAAAAACACCAATAAATTTAGCAGATGTGAATACAGACATGGTGTAAAGTGTTTCGATAATAAGGACAACTAATATATTGGTTTATTCTACTTAAAATATAAACATAGTAATAATGTAATACAGGTGACACAAGTATAGGAACAGAACCCTGGAAAGACTCATAGGACAATTCATGAAATGCTGACACACACCATAAATTTATCAGTGATTCTCAAGCTTCTTGCAAGTGCTACTCCCTCAAACAAATATTCTATTCAATCCCATGAATTTAATTTAAGCATAGTAAAAGTACAAATCATGAATCTCACATATAAGTTCATATGATGATAAAATCAAAATAAATTCATTCTTACTCAAATACATAAATAAAAGTGTACAACATTTTGGAATACAAATATTATCCATGAAATAATTATGACATGTCTTGAACAATAAATACACATCATACAAAATAATAATTTTAAATTATAGCCGAATTTCAGAAATGTGATTATATCCATTTGTTCTAAGTGGGCTTTAATATGAGATAATTTCAAAAGCATGACATGTAGAGTTTAAATGAAAATGTTCTTTATAAGTTATTAAATTCTACATTTTTATCTAACATTGTTCCAAATTTATGATGTCCAAGTTATGTTAATTTATCTATCTACATTAAAATCTAGGAATAATAATCAGAGCAAAAATACTTTAATAATTCAACATCGGCAGCGATAGAAATCAGAAAGTAGTTTGTTAATTGTTTAAAGCTGTTATCATTATTCAAGTAATAAACAAATTAAATATTAAATACATTACTGGCAGCATATGTTCAGATAGGATAGTCAGTTCTTTTTTATATAGTTACTGATACACAGAGACATTAAAGTAGCATTTCAATAAAACTTTAAACTTAAATTTGATTTTAAACCTTTTTTTAAAAAGTAAAGTTTTCATGTCCGGAAACATCTGCAACTAAAATATTTATTTAATGATGCCAGTCTGCATGCAATAAAATATTCCAAATATACTGACCTTCTGCTATTAATTCTACTTTCAAAGTTAAACATTCCGAATATTTCAAATGTAGATATTGAGAAAATTATTAGCGATTTGATTCCCCAGTTGGCAGACTTGAACAGACTCCTTTAAATTCAGCCACTCATACTGTTATTAAATACAATTTTGTATTTTGATTCATATGAGAATTCTTGCTTAATCCATTTACTTATCAATTATTTTTAAAATATTCATAACATGTTTTACTTATATGTTATTCTTACACCATTTTTTCTCTTAATAATCCTATGAATGCTCTCCTACTGAAACACAAATGTGTTTATCATATTTTATCTAATGATTAAAATTAATTAAATACATGGCTTTTGAATTAAATGAAAATAATTTCAAGGATTATTTTGAATAGTAAAGATGGTTATTATTTTTAATCATACTTTATTAAACTTGATGTATGCTGCTGATTTCTTACAAGTTAAACATATTTGACCTAAATCAGTGAATGGAAAAGAGAAATTTAATACATTAAAATAATACCAGCAATATGCAAGGCACGTATTCTCACCAATAAGTTATTTTGAATGCAAGTAAATAGTCTGTTCAAAATGCAAACCAAGTCAATCAAATCACCAAGAAGAAGACAGAGAAGTTTTTTAATCAGGTCTATCAAGCTTTATATTTTACACTAAAATATAAGGTTACAATATATATATATAATAAATTTAGTTTGATGTCTGTATTCGTTCCACAATATATGTAATATTCAAATCAATATATATTAAAATACAGTAAAATTCACATAAATTATCTTATTTTTAGAAGTATTTTTGACTAAAGAGGATACATAGATTTCAAGAAACATTGCCACAATAAATGTAAAATAAAAGCATCCATGTTGATTTCAAAAATCGTCAAATGTTAAAATACCAGAATTTTGGGAAATCTGAATTGAACTATGGGTATTGTGATGGGTTGTCTCATTTTGATTATTCAATGTTATATAGTTGATAAAGTTTTCAAGATATATAATCAAAAATACTTCTAAAAATAAGATAATTTATGTGAATTTTACTGTATTTTGCTATATGTTGATTTGAATATATATATACAGAAGTACTTTTGGTTAATGTACAAACCCTCCTCAACTGACATTAAATTGCAGTATTGAAAAAACCTTAAAGAAGCATGAATTGTTAAACAAGCATGTGAAAAGTAATAATAATAATGATTTAACGGCTGCTTCAGATTTCTTGGATCATGAAAGGATATGCATCTCTTATTACAATGGGGGAAGATTGGTTTTCACAAATATACACAGTCTTAACTTGTAGCAAGAGTTTGGACAATTAAAAAATATAATTGCCAAAGAATAAGCATTTAAAAGTGTTCAACTGATAATAAAAATAAAAATTTACAATTTGAATCATTTATATACAATTCAGTTTTTGCTAAAGCTATAGTATAAAAATAAATATCTTTAAAGTTATAATTTTTTAGTTTGCAAGATTAAAAACTACAACTTAGCACATTGACCATGGCAACCATAAGAACACCCAGATAAAAACATTAGAATTGTTTTTGAAAACATTGTATGCAGATGGATGGATTTGTTCTGAGTTTTGAAAAACATAATTTTTGGTCGCCAAGTAAGCAGTTATGTAGAAAGCTTATAAAAAGCATAGCAAAGCAAATATTTTATCAGTCATCAGTCTTAAAGAGGATTGAGTATTTACTTTAATCAGACAATGAAGAGTTTTACTTGATCATTTTGTATTTGCTGCAGATAATGAGTTTTGACAAAAAGATGTCAACAATATTCTAACTATATTAAAAGGAAGAATATTTTTCAGTATATTTCCTAATACAAAAATAATAATTCACATTTATACAGATAAGGATGTCCAATTGAAGATTTGTTATGACTTAGTATTGAGCCTTAAATTGTAGCCTAATGGTTATTCTACCAATGGATATAATAACAATATCCAGAACTGAGATATTTTAACAACCAGAAGCTTATTTATTAGAACTTAATCCAAAGAAAATTAGCAAGTTAATGAAATGAATCTGCTACCATATTGATATATCAATCATACATTGCTTTAAAAATGGGAACTCTGTTGTAAATTAATAGTGGATTTTTTCAGTTCAAAAATAGAAACTAACCTATACAAGTGTTAGAAAACTGTACCAGTTTTAACATATGTAAAAAGAACCTAATAATAAAAATATGGGCACTGAAAATTTAAATAAGTAATAAAAAAAGATTTTTTTTTGTTTAAATTTGAAAAGGCTTGTACTTGAAATATTGATAAATTGTAAATTTATAAGGGATTTATTTTTATAGATAAAACATAGGTTAATTTTCTCTTTATTTTGAGATTTCAAAAGATATTCTCATCTTTTGATTGGATTGATCAAGATTTTGTATGTAAAGATGAGAATTTATTGATATATCTTTCGACTTTAAATTTTTTTTTGTAAATTAAAATTTAAATTGCAATTTGGAAGATTCAAAGTATTTGTCATGTGTTTCCAAATCTATAATGTAATGAATAGTAATTACATGGATATGGGTATATAGGATAAATATATGCCTTAGAAATGTACATATTCAAAAATAAATAATATATACATTTATAATTATCAATAAAGCAAGTCATATACAACATGACAATGCTTTTATAAGCTTGTATTTACAAAATTGTAATACAGAGAGCATACCAATAGCTCAAACAAGCTATGCTGAGGCTATTAATATATGATAGATCTGAATTTGATTTAGGCCCATATAGCTATTTAAGTTAGATAGCTGGAGTAAAAGACATTTTCATGTCCGAAAACTTCAGAGTTTCTACTTAAATATTATGTATGAAATAAGTGCTGGTTTTTGAGTTGATATTTTAGGTCTAGTGCTCCTCACTGAGGTGAGCCATAAGCTCAAAATCAATTCGTCTGGAGATAAGAGAATTTCAGATAGAGATTTTAAATATTTTCTCTTACCATAGTTATCAATTAAGAGCTTGTTTGACTATTGGTACACTCTCTGTATTACATTTATAATCATGATGCAGTTATATCACTTATTTTTGCATTAATATATTGTTAATTTGTTATTACAACCTATTCTCATTTTATTCTTATGTATATATAACTATTGTTATTACAATAGTTTCTTAATTAATGAACTTTTATTTGTATTATATATATATATATATGTGTATATGTATGTATATATTTTCCACCCTAACCCCCATGAATAATAATTAAGGAAACTTATTGTTTCTATGTTTATGCTAGTTAAAATTTGGAAGCAATAATAAGAAATAATTATAAAATGCAGACGATTAAATGAATGTCTCTTCATTTACAAAGATAATGTCCAGTATAATAACTTATACTAACATTAAGTGCAAATAAAAAAAACTATCTTTAACAGATTCCAAATAATTAATTTTAGATGATGTACCTGCAAATGAATGTAAGCAATATTCTGAAATAAAAACACTGTTGTATTTCATATGCTGGTGGGTTTGTATTGTGAGCCAATATAGTCTTCACAAGTTATGTATAATGTAATGGTATGTTGTTAAAATTTGTTAGTCATTATATATGTAGTATAATATGCATTCATTCTTTAAGTTGCACATTTGTCTAGCCTTTGTAACTCTAGATAAACCATATATATTATTTTCATTTATGATTTGTAATTTATTTATCTTGTACTTTATATCATGCTGGGTTTGCTTTTTTCATAATCTTCATATCAGTTTGAAATTGTTATCTTAGTAGGCTTTATTTGAAGAGTCACTACAGTCTTGACAAGTTATTTTAATGTAATGCCATTTTGGTTAATCTTGTTAACCATTATTTATATAGTGTAATATGTTTCAATTCCTTGTAAATTATACATGCAATTTATCCATGCTTTGCAAATCTGGATTAACTATTTGTACTATACTTGATTGAGGCTTGTATTTCTGTATAACCTTCTGTATTTGATTCATTGTGTAGATAAAGTTTATTTTTGAAAAAAAAAAAACACTGTTATGGAGTACTTCTACATATTACAAAGTACGTGATTGATCATCAAAGGTTATTTGAAAGTTAAGTATTTGATATATTTTCCTGAAGATTTGCAATGATGTTTTTTTAGATGTGGAATGTCTAGAAAATTGTAAACATTAAACTTTTCCATATATAAGCAACTGTTAGTAATAAAACACAAAAACAATACAAGTTAGTAGTATTCTTCCCTTTTTTTCAGGTGTTGCTGGCCTGACTAGTGACAATACTAGCATAGGAGTCAAATTGACATCTTTAAATTCTTGAATATCGAATTTTAAGACAACATTCTAACCAACTGAGCTATTCTGTCTAAGACAACAGTCAGTAGACATTTCATATATTTATCTATGAGTTGTTGGTTCAAATCCTTCTGATTCCTCCATTTTTCTTCTTTTTTTATCTAAAAGAAAGATTAATTACAGGCTTCCAGATATTATCTATTGCCAGATTGAGTGTCCTAATGAACATATTGTTCAATAGATAAAATACAAAAATATTGGATGGAGAAGAAAAAATGCAAAGAAGACAATTTAAAGCCGCTTATATAATAATTCTATAAGCCAACTTAGTGTAGCAATACATAATATCTGAAAACCTCTAATTAATCTTACTTGTAGGAAAACTATTTAAAAAATCAAAGAAGAATAAAAATAGAGGAATCAGAAGAATTTGAACTGACCCTCATAGATAAGTATATGAAATTTCTGCTGACTTTTGCATTTGACAGAATAACTCAATTGTTTAGAGTGTTGTCTTAAAATTCAACATTCAAATATCAAAAGAAATAAGTTTGACACCTATGCTAACATTATCAGCCAACAACACCTGAAGAAGAGCAGAGAGTAAAGAATAATACCACTCAAAGAATGGAGAATAATACCAATCAAAATGTTGTGGAATCTACTATTCTGTTTTGTTTTCATGTGTTATTACTAACAAATTATTTGTATTGGGGAAAGTTTAAATTAAGTTTAAATTTTTTTAGATATTCTACATTTAATATTTGATGATGGAAATGTCACATCTAAGGGTCTGATATATGTTTTATCATGATCAAATATTTTAAATTGACCAAAATATTAATACAGCATATTAGATTTTCTGATTCAAAAACTATACCCTACTTGTGAACTTGTCCCAACATTTCATTACAGGATATTTTACCATGTACAATTTATTACGTGAACATGTTTATTACTAAACATTTGTCCACATGTACATAAAATCATAGGCACTTTTTCTTCATTGTGCAAATAATTGTATACTTTTAATCACATTCCAAAATTATTACATAATATTTTAAAATTAAAAAAAAAAACATTTATTGAGTAATTTTTTTATGTGCAACATTTTGTGTGTGTGTTTGATAAGAAATATTTAACAAGTGATTTTTTTTTTTTAATTAATAAATGATTTTTTGCAAGAAATAGAATTTGAAAACAATTAGTGTATTTATTTGACGTGATTTGTGTCAAGTTATGCAAAAAATTTAAGTTTGTAAATCGAATTATAACAAAAATAATTAATAACAAACTGATGAATTGAGTATAAAACTTCTGAAATATATTTTACAGAAAAATGCTCTATTTGCGTCATCATTATGTTTCAATTTTCTGTACTTTTTATTTGTGCATTTTTCAAACTATTACATATATTTTTTTTATCATAGTATTAAAAAAAACCTGTTTACATGTTCGCGATTAGTAATTTGAACTTGAAATTTTGGACAATTCTTAAGTAATAATAATAATAATAACAATCATAATAATAATATAAGAAGAAGAAAAAGAAGATGATGATGACAACAAAAAATAGCAGCAGCATGGGAGAAGAAACCAATAAATTTCAAAATATAACATTTTGTAATTTTCGCTTTTTATTATGTTCTTGCAAAAAAATTATGAAAAAATTATTTATTAGATTAAAAGAAATTACTTTTAAAAAAATACTTAAATAAATGCATTTTTAAAATTAAAATATTACATAACAATTTTGACCTATGATGTAAAATAATCATAATGATAATTTGTAATAAAGTGTCATGTATTTAACATAATAAAATGTCATTGATTTATGAGATAAAATGTCATAAAATTACATCTGACTTCATCTTGTTGGCTATTATTATTGTCTATTTAACATTATTTTATCAAATGTTGAGTTGTTGTAAAATGAAATGGCATACCCCATATGGCATCTTACTGGCTACTATTACAGCCCATTTGTCATACTAGTATGGTTGGCATTTTAGTGTGGTTGTTTGATAAATCACTAGGAGTTATTTATTTTTACATATATATTATTAACTATCTATTAGAATTTTTGACTCAATAGCAATTTGAACATTTTCAATAATTTTAAGGCTCTTATTAAAAATATATCTAAATATAAGAATTGATCCCATGAAGACCTTTAAATTAAAAGAAATAATGAATACATAAGAAAAATAAGTACACAAATAGAACATATATATGAAATGAAATGCAAAATAAGAAAATATGCAGCTTAACCAAATTAAAATTTATAGTAAAAGAGGTTTATGAAAATGAAAAACTAGTGCAGGCAATAAATGGTTTACAAGATTAAAATAGAAAACGTCGTCCAAGGTATGCAAAGACATCTACATCATTTGAGATTATAGGGGGATGCATCATTATATGACAAAAAAAAAAATTAAAGACAAGGCAAAGATTCAAAATGAGTAATAGCCATTGATATTAACAAACAATAGCTTTCAAAAATATAAACTGAAAAGTGGAAAGACTCTCCAAAGATAAAAACAATGACCACTTCCTCATGATGGTGATAAAAATATTGACAAAAGTGCAGAAACAAATAAAAAATATGTCCAAATAAAAAGAAAACCAACCCATGTAATAGGATAATATTGATAAACAATTGTAAAATAATTAAAACCAAATGTATAAAGATTAAAAAAATGAAAGGAATAAATTAAAATAGTCAGAATCAAATGGATAATATATTCAAAAAGAAAAGAGAAGTTGTCCAAAAAAATTGATAATAATATTGAAAATGTAACAAAAGAAATAGAAAAAACATTAAAAGAATTAAACCAGATTGTTGAAAAAATAATTCAAGAGATAAAACAAAATAAAGAAGAACAATAAATGAAAAACTTGAAGTATATCTAAAAGGCTGCCAAAAATATTAAAACAGAAAATCAAGAAGTCATTAACAAAGTACAGAAATGAAATCACTCAATACTAAAGGTAATTTTAATCAAAGAAAAGAAAGAGGCATATAATATTTCTGATTTTAAATCAAGATGAAGACAAGAGATCAAATAAAAAAGTAGAAGTATGGAAAAGAACTTTCAATAAAAAATTATTCCAAAATAACGAATATTTCAGTTTATCAAACAGATAATAAAAGTCAACCAAAGATTAAAAAATAAATAATATGCAAAGAAAATGAGAAAAAGAGAAGATAAGTTTAGATCCTAATATTTGCAATCATATACCTAACACTATTAATTAAATTTTAAAAATGAGGAACTTGTACAGATAATAGCAGAGAGACTTCCACTAAATATCTAAATAGCTTAATCAGATAGTTTACATTAAACCTGATGAAAGAAAAAGATAAAATACCCATAGCCTGTAATAATTCATAGGAGTATACCAAATATGATGACACTTAATTGTTCAGAAGTCCAAATAATACAGGCAAAACTCTCCATACAGTAGTGCCACTCAATGCAAGCCGGAGTAATCAATGGATGGCAGAAGGTTTGTGCATAAAATCCCTATCTAGGGCCTACACATCCAATATCCCCAGACTAGTTTATAGCTATAAACTAGTCTGGGGATATTGAATGAGTAGGCACTAGCCAGGGATTTTCCATTAATTACTCTGGCTTGCACTGAGTGGCACTACTATATGGAAAGTTTTGCCTGTTTTAATAACAGTTATGAGTAAGCATAAAACATGGTGATCATGTGATGTTTAGTGGCTTAAGACCAAATAATGTTCATGCATTTACGAAAATCACACTGAAGTGTTATTAGCCTACATAGTTTGGTGCAAGTGACTGAATGACAGAAATTGCTCAGCTTAACAGGTTTGATGCTTAAATTGCTTATGAATTCCTAATAAATAAATCCTTTTTATTTTTTTTGGTTATTATTATTGAATTAAAGATTACCGAGAGTATTATTCAAATGTCTCAAGAAAAGTACAGATTTAGATATGCTCACCCTCCATTTTTTTGAAAACAAATGACAAAACTCTGATTATTAATACCCAAACATGAACAAAAAGCAAATAATAAGATATTTAAGCACAATTTCTCTGTCCAAGTGGAACAAATATTATTAATACTGATATAAAATCATTAAAGCAAGTAGCATAGCTAGTAAAAGGCTTTGATATAATTAAACTATCACCAGAAGACTTGAGCTGGAAGAAAAGGAGAGTTCAAATCTAAAATAAGTTTACATTTAAAAATAATGAGAGGTCATTTATGAATACCATGAATGTAAATGAAAGAAAACCAACATCCCCAACAATGACAAATAAAAGAAAGAAAATGAAGTCTATAGGTAATCCAGAAAAATCACAAATTATAAAATGTGTTGGAAGTAGGATCAACATTATTTGTCTCCACTGAAATTAAAACTAATTCCACTAATTATTATCACTTTGTGGCAGCCAAATTAACATCAGTGAATGTAGAAAAAAGAGATATACAATGGAAAGAATAAATGGAAAAACAATGAGACCAATTTATCATTTTTAAAGCCTATAAAAGTAAAAAAAATTCATGAGATTTGTGATTGGATGGAATTCTAAAACAAGAGAAAGCTACATAATAATACAAGCCTTGATTATACAAAATAATTTATATCAAAATGAGAAAAATTTTTGCAGGTGATGCTGAAAAAAAGTAAAACGCAATATATACTGAGATGATGAAAAACATTGATAAAACAAATATTATATAATGTTGGTATATTTGTCTGAGGAGAGCAAAGAACTCTAAATAAAGTCAAATTTTGTTGCTCTTTAAAAAATAATTATCCAACTAAGAAAAAAGTATACTCTTCTAGAATTAAAGAACCAACTAGAACATTTCTAGTTTTTGCTTTATTCTGCCAGATATATTATATCTGGCTTATTCATATATTTTTGGTTAGGTTTTTGAATCTTCAATGATACACTTTGATCTTTATAAACATAACTACCTCTGTTTAGCAGTTGTAGAAAAATTTGATTATAATGTTGTAATATCAATTCCCATTTCTGAGATACAAACAAATCGCTAATATATATATACAATGACATTGTTTAGCATTAAGATAATTTTTTTTTTTTCATATGTCATAGCATCTGCCGGGACGCGAACCCACACCTGTCTGCAACCAACTACTTGCTTGCATGGCGGCTTCGATACCTCTCGGCTAACAACGCAAGACATAATAATTTTTGATTGGAGAAGTTTATGCATTCATCTAAAATTTTTCTTCATGAAAAACAGTATTACTATAATGAAAGAATTAGATCGATATTTTTCTTATTTCTTTCTACTTATAAAATAAAGAACACAACAAACAAATCATGCATAAAAAATACAACATGTCAAACGTTGGTGACCGAGTGGTTAGCATAACTGCCTTACAAGCAGTTGTCCCGAGGTTCGCTTTCCGGCCGATGCTTTGACACATAACAAAAATGCAACATTGAAATATGCAAAGCAAAAAGAATCAGATTAAATATCTAGAAAAATAGAAGCTCGCATAGCCCGTAAAAGTATAAAATCAGCCTATTTTAAAATGTGTATAAAAAACGAAATAAATCTAGTCAAAATGAAGTCAGAAGGTAAAAAATGATTTAGTTATTATACTTTGTCCTCATTCCACAGAAGTTATAGTGTTATGATTGTAATAAAATGAGACACAATGCGGAAACAAATGTAAAACTAAAATAGTACAAATGTATGCAAAGATTTACGTTAGATAAGTGAAAAATAAAGGTTTCGTGGTATGGCTTATAAATACAAAAAGTTGAACAAAGTATAGATAAAATAAACAAATATCCATTTTTTGACACATAAAGATATGTGTTCCTAAATATACACTATTATGACAAATAGATAACATTGAATATGTTCAATTGCTTTATATTCTTATTTACGTATTTTGACTCCATAAAAAAAAATCAAAAAGAATGTAAACAACTTTTGAAATTATTCATTGCTGGAAAATGAAATAATTTCATATTTAATATTTGTACAAACATTATAAACTATATAAATTATATAATTTGGCTTTAAAAAAAACACAAAAGTAAAATTTCATCTTTATAGTGTAAAAGTAAATTTAATCAAATAAAAAACATAATTTCCAAAAATATATGTAAAAAGGACTGACAATGAAAATAATAATTTAATAGTCATAGCATAAAAATAAATACTTTCAAGTTATAATATTTTTAAGTTTGTAAAATGCACGGACATGTTCAAAATTAGCTTCAGCTAGCCTCCCCTCACCTAACAACCTTTTAACCAAAACAAAAGTCAGAATACTTGTTGAACAGCTCTACAAGTTGCATTTAAAATTTCATGACCTACCCCATCCTGTACATCTGGGTATTACATTGAATCTCTCCTAATAGAATAGAGTTACCCAGTATACCTACTCATACAACAAAGCTAAATTAAATTGTGAATATATATCGATATTTTTTTTTATCATGAGCTGGCTACAGGACACATCTTTTCTCCAGTCCAATATAAGAACAATATATCCTGAAAGGAATAATAGGAAAAAGAAAATATAAAGAGGCTTGGGCTATTGCAAGAAATTCTCACAAGACCTTAAACAAAATTTCAGGCTAGGAATATGAAACTAAGACTCCTAAAGATGAATTAATGAAATAATCATGAGCATATTTAAAGAGAATAAAGTAAATATTGAAAATATGTATAAAGAAAGTATGGAACAAAATATCTAAAGAAAATATAGAAAATATGTTAAAAATGTTTAAACAAAATTGAAAAAATAAAAGGCCAAAGGAGATCCAAGTAAGAGAGAATAAAAAGCAACTAGAGCAATTGAATAAATAAATAATAAATATGTTAGTGGGTCACTTAATAGGGTTAGAAAATAAAGGTTAGTGAAATAAGTTTTGAAGTCCAAGTGAATAAAGATGAGCAGGAAAGAAAAATTGATCAATTGCATAGAGTAACCCAAAAACCAAAATAGAGAATGGCAAGAATTGATAAAAGCAAAAAAAGAAATCAACTGCCTTGCTCAAATGATTGAAAAGATTCAAATAAAAGGTAAAAGCCAAATTAAAATGCAGTAAAAGATAAAAGACAGATTAGTACAAGTAGAATTTAATATAAAAAAGAAAACTAAATGTGATGTAATTCCAGAGTTACAAGAAGTAGAAACTAACTCCAGTTTAGCTGAAACAAATAAAATTCAATATAAATATCAGAGTGCATCAGTTAGGGATGATTATGGTATTGACATTATAAATAAATATAGCACTGACACAAAAGCTCTAGATGTTAATGTCTATGTCATGGCAGATCATGTGGCTGAACTCACACATACTGTAAATGATAGCAAAAATAAAAAAAGGATAAATTTATAAAAGTAATTAAGCTACTCAAATGTCAGAGCAATAGGTGTTAAAGAAAGACAGATTAAGAAAATGAAATATAAAAGTGTTTTATCTGATAGGGTAAATGAAAGTAAAATCATCAGAATAACAAAGAGATTAAAATTTGAGGGTAAGAGAAGAAAAAAGTAGAATTAAAATGAATAATTATTCTAGACAGGTTGTCTGAGAAATAATTATATTTAAACAATGATTATGTAAAAGCAAAAATAGAACCAGAAAACGAATAGAAAATCCACTTCTTCTCGAAATGATACAGAATAACCAAAAATTTTCAAATCATTACAAATGAGGTTTGTATATTAATAAAAAATGATTAGAAAAAAGTCAAGTTTAATCATTATGGTTACAAAGATGGCCTATTAAGTTGATGATCCTGGATCTTTTAAAAGGACATATGTTTTAGAAAAAATATAAGTTATAAAAATAAATAGAAATAAATACTAAAAGTGGCTACTAAAATAAAATTAATTTAATATGTTGATGAGGGAGTTTGCTGAGATTTTTTCAGTAATGATGATTTAAGAATGTAGTGTTTTGATGATATTCCAGTTAGTTTTATTTATCTCAGCACTATTCCCCTTCATATTATTTTTATATTTATCAGCCTCTAAGCCGCAAAAGATAGTCATGTCTAACCCTAATAATGCATGTTTATCAATCTCTAAGTCTCAAAAGTGAATCAAGCATAACTCTAATAGTATTTATTTATTAGCCTAAATCTAAGCTTTGATAAGAGTAAAGTGTGCTTGTGATATTATTTGTGAATGGTTGACCATAATCCTGTGTTATGAAACATTTTCTCTAAGATTCATAATTAAGAAAAGTTTTACTTGTGCATAATATTATTAGTTTATATGTGGAATGGTTGATTTCATATTGTGCTTAATAGAAATAGTTCTATTACTGTTCAAGGTTGCCTACTCATTATTAATGAAGGATTCCTTGTCTAATCTAGTGTAGTAAGTAAAAAATCAAATCTATGAGAACAACTTATTTTTTAGGAAAATTATAAATAATATTAAATATGACAAAATTTTAAATAATATTACTTATACCAAAAATGATAATTGTGTTATTTTTTTATGAATACCAGCATGTATCTCTGCTTTTTAAAGAAATGTGTTAAGCATGACATTATTACAAATTGAAAAGAAAATTTTATGTTTAGCATTAAATTGACTCTATTTTATTCCTAATTATAGGAGGGGTAAATGTAACCTCTCTGTCATAGAATACATGTATAATTTTTAAAATTTAATACAAAAAGATTATTATGTGTTATAAAATATTGTAAAAAGTTTATTTCTTTATTTTAAACCAAATTATAATGTATTGAGATGTTAAAAAAATAATTTGTAAGAAATGAAATGATTATTTTTTTGTTTATTTTTAAATGCTATTATTGATTTTGGAAAATCAATTTGGTTGTTTGTTAACTTTTGATTTTTTTTAAGTTAGAATGAAATTTCAAAATCAAGATTTAATATATTTAAATTCAATAAAAAATTTTGCAAATTGAAATATAACTAAGTTATATCAGTTTAATCCATTTGAAACACTTATCTTTTCAGTATGTCAATTAGTTTTATAGATATGGAACAGAGGACGGGAAAATATAAAAAATATTCAACAACTTCACATATCATAGTTTTCATTTGTTTTAAATAATGATTGTGAGAGGGCAGTCTAATTTTGTTTCTTTCAATTTAATAATTTCTTTTAGAAAACTCTCATAAAATGTTAAAAAAAAAACTCAAAATAATTTTTTAAAATCACAATCCATGGAATTCTGACCTAGAAAAAAGAGGCCAGGAATTGAAGCCAAAATTGCTTAACTATCAACTAGCCTGAAAAAATCAGGATCCCATCTCAATACAAAAGGAGACAAACTGAAAAAAATTTAAAGGAATTTCACAATGTTAAATATTTGGGTAACCCATTCTGAGAATAAGTTGTTTGAAAGCCAACAGAGAGTTAGAAATTAAAAACACAACAGATATAAAATTGACTATTAATAATATAACTGAATAAAAAAAATTAAGTTCTCTACCATTACCATATACATAGACAGATTCAGGAAACAATGGCCATGTGACATTATGAAAGGTAAAAATAAAATTAAGATAGAATATATAAAAACTGATAAAGCTAAAGGTATTGCCAGTTATTATAAACACCAAATTACCAGAATTAACAATGTTAAAACCGATGATTCTTTCAGCAATAAAAATCAAGATAGTTTAAAAAATAATTATAAAGAAACATCTTATGCTTAGTTTGGTCAGTATTAAACCATCTTATTTATCTAGTAATGCTAATTTTCAAAACTTACTTCATGAAATAAAAATTTTAAATTTTAAAAGGGACTGTAAGACCAATGGGCATGTAGAGCAATTGCAGAATGTTATAGAACCCTATAGAAAGCTTATTAATGAATGTTACTTTAATAAACTAGTCATAGAGAATAAAGATATATTATGGTACAATCATAAATATTTACTTGATTGGTGATTCATAAAAAAATTTAACCTGTATGTATCTATGGTTAATGATAGTCAAACTAACAGAAAGTATTTAGACTTATTTACTATAAACTTCAAGGGCAAACCTCATTCTCTAAAAATTGCAGACTTACTTTATAAGTATTCTAATGAGGTGAAATTAAATAGGGAAGTGATACCAAATCATGAGATTGAGGGAATAAAGCCAATGCTCCAGAATAAAGATTTCATTTGGTATATAATGTCAATATTTATAAACAAATTAAAAGATAGTTATTTCAATTTAGATTCATTTAATCAGTGTTACCCATGAAATGTGTAGTATAAATATTCCATAAGTATAAAATTCAAACTATAAATTTTTCTATTAATGACTCTTATTAATTTAAGGGCTCATAATTGCCAATCTAAAACATTAGTCATAAGAATGGATCATAAAATTCAATAGGCCCTATATGTAGGACAATGCTATAATCTAGTACAATTTATCCACTTTAAATTTATTTACATTTAGTCAGAAAAGCATAGTATTGTTGTCAATTAAGACAATACAATTGTCAAATTATTCAATTAAAAAATAATATTAACCAAAAAGTAATTAAAAAATATAAACAAAATCCATTCTATAGCTAGTAATATGCTTTAGAAAAGTGCCCACTAATAGAAAATTTACTCGGAATAAAGAAATATAAACTTAAGAAATAATAAGGCTAAGAAACTCACTATAAAGAGAACTAGAAAGAGTGGTTAAAGTTAGAAGAACTGTCTAGTAAATATTTTCTTCCTATGTGAGGGGGTATGTGAGCGAATATATAATAATATGCCTATTTTTATATCTAAAAAACAAATGTTTATATTTGTTTTTCTTTATGAGAAGCAATTTATTCATTAATTGATTACCTATATTTTATTTGTGTACATGTTAATTAAATGATTTATAATTTTTTTAGAATGTTTATTTTCCAAAACATTCCAAACTATAAATAAATGTTTGAAAAAGAAAAGCTTGTTATAATTTAGAATTTAATCAATAAAGATTAAGTGGTAATAGTCATGTATGTGAAATTAGGTCAGATTTTTATGTAAAAACCTAAACACCAAAAGCTTATTATATTTATTTTATAAAGATTAAATGATTTATAATTTATTAATCTCTGGAAATTCTAAAATACTAATTTTACATGTGTATACAAATATACCAAAAATTATATAAACACGTTATTAATTGACCTATTCTAGAATCCCTATAATAATGTTATATGAAATTATATGACAATAAAAGACAGCAAATATGGTATAATATAAAATAAAATGTACAGACTTGCAATATGCAGATGCAGATAATAACATTGGATGTATCTCCTGTAGAAATATACAGTTGGGTGTTCAAATAACATAATGTCTTGTTAATAAAAATAGAAGAGGTCAATTGCCCTGATCCTTCCATTTCCTGCCTATAAATCTAATGAGCATGGATTTTCATGCAGTTAGAAGTTTAGACATAGTTCTTATCACTCAACATTATTTCAAAATTTGATAATAAGTTATATTCCTGGAAACTCTAAGAAATTACAAAAGATATTTATTTCAAATAAACCATTTATTATCACTATATCAGAATTGTTTGAGAAAAGTTGTTTATGACTCAAGAAACCAAATGGAACTTTCCTAGAAAATTTCAACATTCTACAAGTTCTGGAACAATTGAGTTAGTTTGAAGAAATCACCACCTGGAGCAAATTTATCCATTAATCTTCTTAAGTTTCACTTATCATAGGATCTAAAAGAAATAAAAAATTATGCAAGAACTTTTAAAAAATAAACTTACTCAAAAATTATAAAACTTTACTTACATAGTTTTTTTTTATTTTGCACACATATTTTCTTTGTTTTAGAACTTTCAGAGATAATAGGTTTACTGGCCAGGTAAAGCAATTTTAATATTTTATTTCTATATTTATGTGCACCTCAAGTACCATGTGTGAATACAGGAACATTTAGATAGTTAGCACACATTACACTCTCCATGTTTTAACTGATGAGAATAAATTAAAGGATCTCATTGTTGTATATAAATTAAATGTTTGGAATTATAATATCCTTTTGCATGTTATACTTATCCAAAATTACGTATATTGGTGATTGTTTATCTTTTCAACATATATGTGTTCAAATGTATCAGTGTTATGAGATAAAGTGGAGAGTGGTAGGTAGTGTGAAGGTCTGTACTCATATACCCTATATATTACATATATTGATAAAGGTATATAATAAGCCTATATTTCAGTTATTATGTAGTAGAGATGTCTGCTTATCCCTTGTATATGTATTAAATGGATTATATCCAGTACATGAGGTCAGATTGACTTTAGGTCAACATGGGTGTGATGAGAATCTCAGCCTCAGGGTGGCCTTTGAGCATTCCATCATCAGATTTTCAATTGGATGGATGGTTGAAGAGTTGAAGTGTGGAGGGGATTGAAGCCTGTCCATTAAAGTATGAAAATTGGCTATCTTAATATATATATATATATATATAACACCAAAACTGTTCTTTTGATATTAAGGGAAGGTGGAGTTTGAAATGAATTATGGGAAGGTTTGTTTGTTGGTATATATATATGTTTTCCTTTAGGTTGATTTTCACTTGAGAAGGTCTATTTGTAGTAGATGAAACCATGGTTGTGTAAGGATTTTGGTAAAATTTTGAATTTAATCTAGTACTGTATTGTTTTATGGTTTTGCATATTTATATATATATATATATATATATATAAATATGAAAATTGGCTATCTTAATATATATATATATGAGTATTTATTGCATATATGTGTAGAAATGATAATCTGGACCAACTGATGATTGCTGGTTTAGCATAAAATACACACATGTATTGGTGATTATTTATCTTTTCAACATATATGTGTTCAAGTGTATCAGTGTTATTAGATAGAATGGAGAGTGGTGGGTAGTGTGAAAGTCTGTGCTCATATACCCTATGTATATTAATATATTGATACAGATATATAATAAGCCTGTATTTCAGTTATATTGTATATGATAAAATATACAACAGATATGAAAATAACCTAAGGAAAATATGCATGTGCATTCCACATTCTGATGTTACAAAACAACAATTTCTTCTTTTACAGCCCATTAAGATTAGTAAGTCACATGAAATTATTATACTATTCTAATAACATTATTGATTGCAAATAATCACAAACTGCTAAAAACTTAATGAGTCATTACAATTTAATTATGTATATACTAAAAAATAACACACATGATAGCATAAATTGACTGCCAAGTCAACCTACAAACAAGTTAATATGTTTAATGAATGATTGATTCAATAATTAAGATTATTCTTGTGAAAATTAAGTTTATACACAGATATTATATATGGCATAATACAGTTTAAATGCTTTTTAACACATATTAAGTAATTCTGAAAAAATATAAACTAAGATTAATAAACCAACATTCTGATGATACAATAAATTTATAAAGTATTTAAATAATTGGACTACCATAAATTATATCAGACTATAATGCAGATAAGTAATTAAATGGTATATAAACAAATATAAGAGACATCAGCATTATATTATTTATTGATAGATACATACATGTGAACTAGGAGCAGACTATAGAATAGGAATATATATCTATCACATATTAAGCATAAAAGTGATCAGCAGTTTCACAAATGATATTATCCAAGACATGTTCAAAGACAAAGCAGATAATATATGGTAAGAATTTCTATCTACCGTATGCTATTACAATAAATAAAATAATGAATAATAAATTAAATATAAATGAATTTTGTATCTAAACTAAGGAAAACAAAATAAAGGTTACAGCAGTTCATTTACATCAATACTACCAATTATCTTTCCTCAAAACTGAAGGGGTGTTTGCTTAAAACTATAATTTATTAAAAGACAATTAAAAAGATAATATTAACTTATTTCGTCTATGCAGCCTGCTTGAATTCCCTTCAGGATGCATTGAATTACAGTTACAAATTATTGTTTATATTTTTAATGAAGGGGAAATGTCTGAAAACAATAAATAATTAAAAGTATAGCCAGAGATTGTGATTAAATTGCTTTATATTATTTAAGTACATTGTGGCATGATAAAGAGAACACAACAACAACATCTTGTCATACCTGCTTATAAACAGATTTAACAAACAATTACTAACTAAAATATTTCTATTAGGGAGAAGATAAATAATAATGCTAGAGGTTTGCAATATACTTTTAAAGTTCATACCTATTTCTTTCAGCAGTAAAAGATCAAGTTCATTCTTTGGTTATTAGTTTATTCCAGCGAAAATTGTCTATCAACTAATAGCTATGGTGGTGATAAGTTCTCATCATTCAAAATTTATGAGGTAACTCCAGCCATAGTTTATTTTTTGTTTGACCATTGTTTTCTTCCTGAAGCTTTGAGCATTTGAAGTTTATTCATATAAAGTGCACATGTATTGGACAAAAAATTCAAGATGTTTGTCCATTAATAATCAATTTTCTTTTCTGGACTCAGCAATGCACTACAGCTTGCACTCCACAGTTGTCCAGAGTGAAGCAGATGGCTGCTTATCTACTCCTGCATGGCATTGGAACTAAAATATATGAATAAGTACAGTTATGGAAGCTGACTGAAACAAGTGTAATGACTAAAACACTTAGTAGAATATCAGATAAATCAGAATAATAATAAACTGGATTATGATTCATGTTTATATAGTTTTGTTTTGATTATCAGCCAAAATAGAATCTATCAGTAATCATTTGAATTCTTTGATCCATTGGTTATAGATATTACCTGATCTCCATTTTGGTTCACAGTTTGATTTGCCCTAGATACCATTTACAAATTTTTATCTTTGAAAGAGGTTAAAAAATAACTGCCCAAATTATGTCAGCCATTTATCTGCTTACTTAATTACTATGTTTACAAGCATTTTAATTACTTTTTCTAAGAATTTCCTTTCCAAATTTATAATTGCTAATTAGAAAACACATTTTTTTAACATGCCTTTAAATATAAATTTGTCATTAATTACACGGTATACATTTATCTGTGCATATAAATTATATATATAATTAAAATTATTTAAAACATTTATTTTTAAAATTTTCTTTGTAATTTTTAAATTACCAACATGATGCATACATAAGTATCACTTGCATATATATATATATTGTAACCTGATAATTATCCCATAGGAATTAAATATAATAAATAGTACCATAAAACAAAATTTAACTCAAATTAATATAAACCTTTTAATAAATGAAGTTTAATATTTTTAAGTTATGCACTCTAAATTATTAATGAAACATTCTTGTTAAATATGTTTGAATAATAGTTGCTAAGAGAGTATCAAGAAATTGATTTAATAATTGTTTAATATCAGAATTTGATCATTTAAACTTGGATAAAGTTAAAATGTACTATTTTTTGAATTAATTGTAGTGGATAGAGGTTTGGTTTGCTATTTTTTAATATTATTATTTCTTAATCTGTGTTAAAATGCATTTAAAATAGTAATTAATAAGGTTAATTAATTAATAGTTGTTAATTGATGTAATATCTATTTAAAATGACAATTTATTATGTTAAGAAAAGCTAGTTTGAAATAGGTTTATCTTAATTGACTTTTTGTAAGTAAATTTAGTTTGCTGTCTTTTAAAATATTAATTGTTAATTTGTAGTATATTCCCTAGTTTTTTTAATCATGGCTATTATGCATGTATGTGCAAGTATTTGTGCATGCATGTTAAAAGAAGAGATTTTAAAAGGGATTGTTTACAAATGCTAAACATTTTTTTAAAATAATATATTTTATAAATGATATTTTAATATTAGAGTGATTTAATAATCTCTTGAGAACTCTTAACAAGATAAAAAATATTTGTTATAGGTACAGATATTGTTATAAATTAAATAAATTATTTTATTGGGTAATTAAATAAAGTTAATAAATTTAATTATCTCTTAATTAATTTTCAGTGTCTAGACATAATGTATTTCAATCTATTCTTAAGCAGCTTAATTTGTAAAAGTTCGAGGTCAAATATATAAATATATGCTGCTGGTTAATAAAAGATTTAAAATGGTATTCAATTCCCAATGGCCCACCCCAATATTAATTGCTGATTGATTAATTAAATTCATGTAATAGACTCTGGGTTAAAAATAACATGCACTGACATTTAAAAAGAGAAACTGGAAAAAATAAACTTATTACCTTCTTAATCAGTTTTTTAAGTTATTTGCTTAGCCTATTTTTAAATACGTGTTATTTTATTAGTTAAATAATGTCTGGGTAGAAATTTCTAAAGTTTTTTAAGCAAATCTATCCTCCCAATACATGTTCACCTATCCATAGACAATATGTCATTGAAAATTTCAAAAAACTACATTGTTGTGAAAAAATTTTCAGTGTTCCAAGTATAACATCCACTAGAAACTGTTAAACTGTAATGTTACATGTATGTTTAATTTGCCATTTCTATTGACTTTTATTTAATTTGAACTTTTAGCTATAAAATGATTTTAAATTAGCTACATAAGCTAATTGTAATATTAAATGACATTGTCTTTTATATGCCACTAAATGTTTTATTTTAGAAGAAAGATAAATTATGCAGGTAATTTAATTTCTGGAATACAGTTAGTATTATATCAAAAACTATTTTTGAAAATTGTTATATTTTAATTAAACAAAGCAATATGATAATGAATTCCTTTAAAGCGATTGCTAATTTGAAAGATGAAATCACATGCAGTCATTTTAAATTGCTTTATATAAATACTATAAAAATATGTTATGATTTATTTTTTGATATTTATGAAAAGGCATTGTATATCTGCATTATTTCCAATACAAATAAGTTATCTTATCATCATAGTAATTTATTTATTCATTATAAACATATTTCTTGCCAAAAGTATATTTTAGCTCTCTGCAAAAGAAAATAAGTAATTTGAGTTTGCTTCATATTTTAATATTGCCAAAAATAATGTCTCAAAACTTAGCATGGAACTGTTTGTTACTGGTACCTACTTGACTCCTCTCTATTTAAATTTAAAATTGTGAACAATTTTAATTTTTAAGAAATTCCTGATTTTAAATATTTGCTTGCTCATTTGTTTTCCTCTACATTAATAAAACTGCTATGTTTTGCTAGAAGGAACAACCAAAGGGCATCTCAATTCAAGAGTGTTAATTTGATTTTAAGTAATGAAAGAACTTTTAATCCTCAACTTAGTGAAATTATGTAAAACAAGTGTAATGTAGATTTTATTGTTATACAATTGATATATGTTTCTTCCTCTTTGAATTCTTATTATTATTAATGGAGTTATATGATTTATTCATATCTAATTATTATTTTATATGTGATATTATAAATTGTATGTATAATAATATATACACCTTAAAGAGATTTGGGGAGAAAAAAATGTCCAGGTAAAAGGTTTATTTTTCAATTATAAATTATTTAGAGTTTTTGGAATTTTATTCCAGTATAATAAAAGTATGTTACTGTGCACAGTATAAAAATCAGTCTTTTTTATATTTTATATGTGTGTGAATGGAATGATTTTGGAAGTCGGTGTGTGAATTGGGATTTGACATTGAATATTATAACTTTATCTTTATTATTGCATTGCCAAATCCATATACTATTAATATCATTTATGTTTTTTATTAATTTTTACACTGCTTTTTTTACAATTCATTATTGACAGTTTCGATTGCCCCAGCATTCTTCTTCAGAATTTCTACTGCAGCAATCAAAACCATCAATAGTGGGTTATAAAGGAGTATTGTAAAAAGTAATAAAGATCATAAATGATATTAATATTATATGGACTTGGCAATGCATTAAAAAATAAAGTTATAATACTTCATAAAAAAGATAATAAATACTGGAAATAGAGTTGGATAAGAAAAGCAGTTAAGATTTGAAAATATAAATATGAAGTTCTGAAGAAGATTGCTGGAGTAATCAAAACTGTCAATAATGGATTGTAAAAAAGCATTGTAAAAAATAATAAAGAACATAAATGATATTAATATTATATGGATTTAGCAATGCAATAAAAAATATAAAATTATAATACTTGGTAAATTTGATATTGCTTTGCAATTATAGTATGTTAGTTTATATATATATATTAGATCAAGTATATGTATTATTGTGGTTGTAGGTATATGTGTAAGTTATCTGTTCATTTATTATTATCAAATTCATGCCATGTTCATTTATTAATTGATATGCTGCTTGGAGACAGGTATCAATTTCTGCATTTTATGTGGATAATTTCCATTAATATCGTATTTCTTAAGCCCCTCCATGGGAGAGTGTATGGTTTACTTGCTGCTGCACTGCCAGGTTGAGTTACCAGGGTATCCAGTAATTTATTTCTCACTATCCATTTATCTTTAGCTCTAAATTAATAGTATGTATTTTATTATGTAAGAAATTTAAAGACATGACTATCTATGCAATTGTTTTTGTTAGTTCTAATACAGTTTATTTTAGAGATGGTACTTTATTGTTAGTATTGAGATTTTTTATTTCTTTGCTCCTCATATGCATTAATAAACATAAACTCATAATTATTTTTGCATTATATCCAGCTATCTTTGCAATGTCATTAGAATTATGTATCCACAATTATGTTTAAACACCCCTGGTATTGTAGCTTTTAATATCATTTTAGCAGCCTATATATAGACATATATGTGATACTCTATTTTTTATATGGATAGTATCAAATAAAAGTGTGAGAACTTCTTAAATAATGTAAACACCATTATTGTAATTTTATACCGTTTATTCAGAATGGAATATGTTTTATTTTAATTTAAACATATACTTATGTCAATATAACTTATAATATTAAAGTTATTGCTTTTTGTAAATATATTTTATTGTATTAAAATATTATTATCTTGTAAATAAATATTTTATCATTCATTAAATACATTTACACCTACATTGCTGTTATCACATTCATTTATTCAGAAAATCTAATTTATTTATATCAGAAAGTTCATTTCAAAAGTCACATTAAATTTGCTTATTCAATTTATTTTCCATTTATTTAACATCTGCATTATTTAAAAATAAAAACTATGTTGATTTATCCTTACTGCAAGAGTGCTTAATAATGTAATGTATGTCATAAAAGTACTCTTTTTACTTGCTTCAATTATTTTATTTTTCATTATTATGATACAAATTCATACAGGGAGATTTTAGTATGATTATATGGAGATGAGTATTCATATAAGAAGAATTTAAAAATATTTGAAGAGTGTTTTATTGCTAGACAAATGGTTATCTGAAGTATTCAGATACTTAAGTATTTTATGTTTCAATTTTTCATTCATATTAGAACATAATATATAATATTATATAATTATAAGAAGATAAAATATTTAATGCATAAGAAATTAAATGGTTATTTCCATTTAATCATATTTAAGTGTTTAGTACAATAATCATTTGCTTGTCTCAAGTATAAACATAAACTCTGAAATGTAGGTAAAACAAAAACCTAATAAGTGGATTGAAATTTAATAAAAAGCTAAGAATTCAATAAGAACCTGAGATAAGATTTTAATAAGAACTTAAAATTGTATTATTTGTATACATATTATATTGTATTTTGTTGTTATGCTTTTTTGTGTGTAAAATCCATAATCATTATGGTGCCAACCTGTATGATCACTTATTTGAGGATTACTATATATATATATATATATAATAAAATAAATAATTTTATTATTGAAAAATTATAAATTAAAAGATTAAAATGAGGATAATAATTTTGTGGATAGCGTTTATATGATAAGAGTGTGGAAACAGAATTGCTAGTGAAGCAAATGAGAGATTGAGAAGGTTGAAAGGAGATCACATTAGTAAAAAATAATATGTGATATTTTATTGGTTTAAAAAAATAACAAATTAGAAGTATCAACATTAGCACATTTTAAAACTTTCGGAGATTTTATTGACCATATTCAGGAGTAATTAGCTTGTCTGACATAACCCATCTGTTCAAAAAGCCACTGTATCATGAATTTTCATTAATGATAAAGGGTAAAAATCTTTATTAATATGCTAGTTGAAACATGAAGCCATGTAATCTTTTACTAGAGTGAAATGTTTCTGTCAGTGCTCATGGTTAATATTAGAAGAGAAATCTGTTGCTTATCAGCTGTAGCCTGATTTTTTGTAGATCATTTTAAGATAACATTCAATCTGCAGGTACAGCTATAATCCTTGTTTATAATGAATTTTAAAAGAAGCTCAACCAGATAATGAAATGGATTTTGTATAATTAATAACAATTATACATAAATAAGGTTTTGAACCTATTTTGATCAATTAATAGAAAAAAATCAGAATTCTGATTATATTTGGCAAGATTTAATTTTTATCTAGATAAAAAGCTTTTAAACTTATTATTTCCACAAATTTTAACTATTTTTTGATTCTTTATGTTTATTATTATTATTTTTATATATTTTTAATAAAATAATTATTTGAAAGTGTATATTAATCATTCATATGATAATATCAGAGTTCGTGGAATTAAATTCATTCAAGTTAATACTAACAACTCTTTAATTTGAATACATCTTAGTTTTTTGGTATTTATTTGCATTTGTTTTATTAATTTAAGAATAGGCTATAATAATTGCAAATACTTTAATTATTGTAAATATTTTTTTTTGATTTCTTATATGAATTATTTTTAAATCTAATTGTCCTTTCTCTCATTCTTATTCCAAACTTAGATATAAATATTTTGTCACATCCTGAGAAAATTATGTTTAGCTGTGCAGCTAGAGAAAAGATATGGATCTCAGGATGATGCTACCAGAGAGGAAGTTACTTTAAGTCATTCTTTCAGCAATAAAAGTGATGCTTAGGGATTTATATCCTACAAAAATGTTTTGAAATATAAGAGCTTTGTGTGTTATGCTCTAAGTGTTTTTTGTTGTAAAGGGGTCAGAAAATATAATTTACTAATGGTTTGATCATTGCCATCAATGTCAATATGATTTAATGTAGCTAAGGTTTTGTAAAATATAGATTTATTTGTACTCATTTATTATGTTCTTTCCACCATTTTGGTTTCTAAGAAAAGTCCCAAACCCACTGCTGACACAGCCAAGCAATAAATAAAGTCAGACAACCCATTATGGTGTGATACATAGTATTCCAATTATTTTGACCATTTGGTAAAAAATTGCTATTTCCATCAATAATTAAAAAATATACTTGCATATTTTGCATGACTATACTCAATCAAATCATATGACCAAAAGATGAAATTAAGGCCAAATGTGTTATTAAAATTGCAAAGCTGGACCAAGAAATGTGTCTAAGCTAAATAATCTAAAATATGTGGCTATAATATCAAATTACAACCATAACCATGTGTTGAATAAGTATAAGAATAGCAGCCAGAAGAAAAATTGCATAAGCTCAAACAAAAAATGTGTGTAAGTTAACTTAATGTAAAATATTGCAGCCAAAAAAAAATTGCATAGGCAGGAACAAGTAATGTGCATAAGCTAAATATTATAAAATACATGACCAAAAGTTCAAATTATGACCATAACCACATCTTGAAAAATTAATAGTAAACATACAAATTTTGTAGAACTATGCTCAATCAAAAAAAAAAAATCAAACTCATCAAGAGTATTAGGAATTGAAATATGACAAAAAAAATCCTGCCACTGTAATCACATGACCAAAATTTCAAATTATTATAGAAAAAAGCCAAAATTTTAGAAACAACTTTTAGCAAAAAGCAAATCCAGTGGTGTAATCACATGAACAAAAGATCAAATTATTATATGATCATAACAAAATAAAAGCAAATATAATGAAAAAATAAATTTACCAGTGAAAAAAATAAATAAATAACCTACAATTTGAATAAAATGTTCTTATGGCTGTAGATCAAAAATATTTTTTTAAATGATATTTATTGTATAGTAATCATCAATAAATTAGATATGTTATATGTAATTCACACATATTAAAACATTATGAATATTTTGTTAAACATAAAAATATTATGAACTTGTACACCAGAGATGGTAAATTTCAAATAGTTTAGGAAATATTTGACCAAATTATTATATTCATTAATAAATAGATATGTTATCTACAATTGTCACATATTAAATCATTATGGATACTGTGTTAAGCATTAAAAAAAAAACTTTTGAGCAAGGCAAAGAAAATTTTAATGACAATACTTTAAGAAATATATAATCCCCTACCCCCACCCCCCTAAAAACCCAAGTTATTATTATCTATCCTTAAATCATAAGTCACAAATAAAAAGTGATAAAAAATTAATTACAAAAACAAATATTACTTGAACTGTGCAAAATTATTTTCCATGCCAAACACATGGGAAAGTAATAAAATGAAGGTAAAATTAGGGGGGGGGGCACCTATATATTCACAAGGCTTCACCTTTGACCTCAATAAATTGGTCAAACTTGAAATATGGGTGGGGAAAATAATACCATTCATTTATTTTAACTGCCTTATCACCCATGAATTCGTACAACTATTAGCTAATATTAATTTAATAATTATCTATCGATCTATATTTTACTTGTGTCTATTTATTTATCAATCTCTTTATTATTTAACTTGTCTCTCTTTATTTTTCTAGCAATCTGTGTATTATTTACTTGCATCTTTATCTGATTTTCAAAATATTCATCTTTTATTTATCATGCTATCTTCTTATTTATTTACTGTCTATCTTTTTAATCATATATCTATTTATCGGTTTTTCTATCAAACAAAATCTAAACAAAATAAAATACTAAAACACAGCACCTAACCAATTAGCATAAATTAGAATACTTCCCCTCATTACTATCAACTGCACTCAGCTATGAATATGAAGCCATGGAACTTTGAAAGCGCTAAGCGTAAATGAATATTAATACATATAGCTTCTCTAACAAGCGTAAAAGCGCATAATTTTTGGTATTATATGTTTATCTATATATGTGTCTTATTTATTTCTCTGGATTTTTACCTATATAATTATTTACTCATTGAAATATCCATTTAACTATCTAGCTAAAAACCTATTCACTACCTATTTTTCTGTCTGCATATCTATCCATTCATTTATTATTTATCCATTCAAGAACCCATCCATCCAACAATATCTATCTATTTATCTATCTAACTATTTATTTAACCATCTACTTATCTATCCATATTTCTATTCATCTCTCTATCTGGTTTTTTATTTTTCTATTTATTTTTCTGCCTATCCATTATTTACACATCCAACCATACTTTTAATTATCAGCCAATTACTCATTAAGTATCTATTTATCTGTCTACCTGTTTATCTATCTAATATATCTATCTATGTCTATCTATTTATCAATCTATCTAATTTTACACTATGTATTTATTTATGCATTCATCCATGCATTTAATTATCTAACCAATCACTAGTCTAATATCAATATTTATCTGTTTATCAATATTTATCTGTTTATCTATCTATTTATATGCCTATGTATTTGTCTATGTTTATCTATCTATCTTCCTATATCTTTGTCTATCTATCTAGGTTTCTAACTATCTATTTATTTATGCACTGAATCATCATTTCACATATCTAGATCTTAAACATTTGTTTATCTATCTACATTTATTTATTTTATTAGCATATTTTGTCAGCACATTAATATTCAACAATCAACAGTTCTTAACCAATCATAAGCAGACTGCTTTAAGTTATGTAGACCAAAGAGGCCTGGTAAATTGGGCACTCCCTGTAAATATATATCATAATGTGTGGTCTTCCATACCCAAAATTTGAAGAGTCTATAAATTTTCCCATTGTGCAACATAGAATGATATTTATCCTGGCCTGTTTTATTAATCACCTGAGTTTTCTTGGGAGAAATCAGGTCGTAAGAAAATAAGGGCAGTTATTAGAGAGTGATTATTTACATTGGAGTTATGTATCCACATGCCATTGATATCCAAGTGGGTGGCTGATGGGAATTATCAGTAACACAGAAAACCTACTAGGATTTTTGCCTGAGGTTTGTAGGTGTGGATGAGAATAATTGATTGATTTAATGACCTAACAAGATAGACAAACAGATGGATGGAAATTCTGATCAAAGACTACTGTGGTAGATATATAAATAGATGGACAGATTGATAGATAATTAAATAATAAATAGAAAGATTGATAAATGGATTGATAGTTTGCAGGTATCTTATAGAGTTCTAATGCTGACTTTCCTTAAACTTCTGGACTAGCACTTTGTTTATTCTGTTGCTGACTACTGTTCTCCACCAGTATGTGGCAAAAATACTCACTAATCTTGTGGATACTCAGATCAAATGAAATATTGTGTATTATTTCTGGCACTTTTAAATCAATACCAGTAGAATGGCTATGTGTATTCTCAAATATTCCTCCAATTAATTTCAGACACAGCTTTGCAACTGTCAATGAATTTAACAAGCTTGTTGAACTACCAAATCATCCAATCAATCTCATTCTGAACAGACTCCCAAACCTCAGGCAAAATGCAAGGCAGCCTTTCTGGGTTTCTTGGTTACTGGACAGATAATTAAAGGTATGGTTGGATGTATAGATAATTGAATAGGTAGAAAAACATGAATAGATATGTAGATAGAAAGCCAGATAGATAGATAGATGGATGGATAAATGTATGAATACATAGATGAATAAATACATGAATTGATGACTAGTTAGATATATGCATAAATGGATGGACAGATGGAAAGGTGGATGGATGGATATAAATGGATAGTTGAATAAATGAATGGATGAATTGATGGATAGATAGATGGAAGCATAGATAGATGGATGGATATGTAGAGAGACTAATGGCTAAACATACAAATAGATAAATAGTGGATATGTGGTTGGTTAGATAGTTAAATGGATGCCTGGATGTAAAAATGTTAAAACTGATTGAACAGAATTGCATGTGTGTGAGCATGTATGTTGGGAATGCATGAAAAATTTTAATTATAAAAATAACCGTCAATCTTAATAAGGCATGTGGGATATCGGTCGAAAGCATGTTGAGAGAGCAATGATTTTATTTAAATTTTGAATCTATAGCAGAAAGTTCTCATTCAAAATCTTGAGTTCAAAGTTAGTCATCTATATATCTTTTTATATTATCATTATTAAAAAAAATTTTAATTTTTATTTAGCTCTCAGGCGGTTTTTATTCTGAGCAGGAAAACATTCCATAAGAATCACGTAATGTCTGTCTGAATGCAGACACTTAATTTTAAAACAATATGGAATAGTCAATTGAAATTAGGATATAAACATTTAAGTGACAGAAGGCAAGGATTAGAGATTGATGGACAAGTCAAGATAATAAAACTCAGACATTTTTTAGGAAGGGGTTTTTTTTCTTTTTCTCTTGGGTGTGCCTGTATAAGGCTCTACAATCTCCAATCTAAATAATATAGAAGTATTATCATTTGTACTGGCTCCAATCTCTGATCCAAAATATTGAATCAAATGATATATTATTATTCAAACATAATGCATGCTTAAACTTTTTATATCAGGAATATGTTCTTTCTTCCCAAAATTAATCATCATCGTGATTTTCAAAATGACTGACGTTATAACGGATTGGAAAATAGCACAGTGTTTGCCGAAGACTAAAAGTTACTTTAAAGAAAATATAGAAATCAAAAATTGTATTAGCATTTCTTTTAATCAATTAATTATGATATTTGATAAACATGACAGTTGGTGTTATAAAAAAAAAAAAAGAAAGAAAACTTATTCGAGAAAATAACGGAACTGAAGTTGTAATATCTTACCACTCTTATCAATTAAGAGTTTGTTTGAGCTATTGGTATGCTCTCTGTATTAATATAAAGTGTATATGTTAAATTCCACTTGGAATATTATTTCTATCACTAGTATTATATGAAACAAAAATTATCAATAAAAAAAGTCTTGAGGATATAATTGAAATTTAGTAGGTTATACCAAAAGGAGATATTGTTGAAAAAAAAAACAAAAAAAAAAAAAAAACTCAATCGTTATGTTACTAAATTGTAATAAAACTTGTCTAAATTACATGAAAATAGGAAATGAAATCCTAACTGAAGGAATGGAAAATGTCTAAAAGGAATAAAATAAATGATTTGGAAATTACTACCTCATTTGAATAAGTATGATAATATAATGAGATAGTGAGACTCTCTTGTGTTTTCTGGATCGAATATTATATTGGAACTTAGTGGATTATTTCATAAAATTAATTTAAATAACTGGTGATGGATTTACTTGTTGGATTTAATGTGTGCACATGGAATTATTCATGGGATTACTGTATCTACAAGATTCAGCAAGGACTTCAGGAGGACTATGTTATAGAGACTATAAGTATAATTTTTATTATTAATGATTATTTGCTTTGTAATCTATTTAGTTAATGCATTATGATACTAGTTGTTAAGCTTATGAGTTAAAAGTTAGTAAATATTTAGATTGTTTAGATTTAAGATTAGCATGATAACTCAAAATATGCCTTTAATTATCATATGAATGTATGGCTTTCCCTTAGTGATTTTGAGAAAGGTGCATGGGAGTGTATAGTGTGAAATGTTTTTATTGGAATGAGTTATTACTTTAAATTTTGATCATAACATAATTAGTATGTTTTTCTATTTTAATGTATAGGTTTGAGATATTGACATGGCCTTGTCCCAATTTCAGGAAATATAAATTATTATGTGAATGATGCTCATTTCTTAATATATATTTTTTACTGTTAACAATAGGAAGTTATTTTACATGTAACCATATTTGGACTTGCAAAATTATTGGTTTATGCATCGATGCAATAGCTGTGTGTGTAAGTTAAAAACTAATCTCTGATATGTATGGGAGTTGGCAAGTAGTTTGAGCCTTAGCATGTTTAAGATTGGTTAGGTTCACACCATCTTGGTATCGGTGACGAAGCATAGTTTGCTCATCAAATAGTTGGAAATATTTTTTATAAGGAGCTAGAGGATGAATTCCTTGCTCCATATTTCATCATAGTTTGCATTGTGCAAACCCATTCTTCTATACATGTGTTGACTAAGTCCTAGCATACCCCAGCCCTGAGGGAAAAAGTGCTCTCTTATTCTTGAGTCATTGCCAATGCTACTAGATTGATTTGTGTGATCTTTTCTTTATGGATGTATGTTTAATTTGAAGGGAGAAGTATGAGATCATGTTTATACTGATTGTAAGGTCAATAAATTGATTTAAATACTTGTTATCTACTTGTAGCACATAAGAGTTAAAGTGTGACTGGCTGTATTGATGTATAACAATTAGCTTTGCTTTGTACAGCTTGTTTAAGAGCTAATGATAATCATAGATTTAAATTTTAATTAAAGTAGAAATAACTCAATACCTTAATTATTTCATGATAAGCAATGTGCATCCATTTCCAGCTGGCAGCCAAAGCATATCTTTGCTGACTGGTAAGAAAAATAAATATTATTCTGGTTGGGGACATTGGTTATGCTCAATATGTGTGTGAGTGCAAATGTGATTCATAGGATAGATAGATAGATAGATAGATAGATAGATAGATAGATAGATAGATAGATAGATAGATAGATAGATAGATAGATAGATAGATAGATAGATAGATAGATAGATAGATAGATAGATAGATAGATAGATAGGTAGGTAGGTAGGTAGGTAGGTAGGTAGGTAGGTAGGTAGGTAGGTAGGTAGGTAGGTAGGTAGGTAGGTAGGTAGGTAGGTAGGTAGGTAGGTAGGTAGGTAGGTAGGTAGGTAGGTAGGTAGGTAGGTAGGTAGGTAGGTAGGTAGGTAGGTAGGTAGGTAGGTAGGTAGGTAGGTAGGTAGGTAGGTAGGTAGGTAGGTAGGTAGGTAGGTAGGTAGGTAGGTAGGTAGGTATTTGTGTAACACTTAAAAGTGTTTGTGTATGAACGTGGGGGTAGGCAGACATTCTATAGTGTTGAGATATTTAAAACATTTTATGGACATATGAATTGATTCTATCTAATGCTTAGTTATGAGTATATTTTGTTAGTTAAAAAATTTCTTCCGACCAGTGTTGCTAACCGTATGTTGAGAAATATAGTTTAAATTTGAAGTTTGTGAAAATTAAAGTTGAAATGTAGAATAAAATTAGTTAATGGTTCATTTATTACTACCTCAGATATATTTCCCCAATGTACTTATAGTTCTAGTGGTATATTGGCTGGTTAGCATAAGAATATACTTTTGTGGCAACTGGAAATCCCATTTTATTGATGATGAGACTTTTTTTTTTATTTCTTTTTAATTTAATTTAAAATGAGGAGAGCTACAAAGATGTGTAAGTACTGTAATATATGTTGGTATTATTACTGTTAATAAAGTTTTGTAATTTATTAAAATTTTGTCTGGTATTAATGTTTTCGATCTCACAAATTCCAAAAATCCACTCACTTTCAAATCAAATCATATATTGATATTTCAATACTTAAATCAAATCATACCTTCATACAATTATAATTATTACATAATAGAGTTATGGAGGAGTATTTTCATTCAAATTTACAGAGATAATGGTTTAAACAATGCAAACTTACATCACAAATATGTCAATTTATACAATGATTTTATTAGCTCTAAAATAAGGTTTACCATACTTGGTAGGATTATGATACATTTCTGGATGCTGCAGGTGACATAAAAGCCTTTCTCCAGTTGCAGTATTCGAATACTTTGCCAGTTGATATTTGTTATTTAAAATTTTTTTTATATAATTGAAGCACTTGGGGTATTTCACCAATAAATAATTATAGTGTTTAATTTTTTTATATTAATTTGAAATAGTGAGAGTGATTGTTGGCTTGGTATTACTTCCATCCCTGGGAGAGTACTTATCAAACAATAATAATTTTATATCAGTATCTGAGTTTTCACACCCCACTGTTTTAAATTCCTGGGATAGAATAATCAGATATTGCAGAGGGTACAATATATATATATGTGTGTGTGTGCGTGTGTGTGCATCTCAAAGAGGATAGCTTCATGAATCATTGATTTTAATACTACCCTCACTATGTTGCCAGAGGAAAAAACAGATAATTTTTTTAAGATTGATTTTAAGTTCTATATAAAGGTCAAAATGATCAGAGAAACTAACAGGGTTTAGAGAAGGCTGAATAAAATGAAGGTCAGATGAGTAAAAGAGAAAATCAATTAGGAAAGAATGTTTTTGTGTATAGAAGGAAATAGATTTTGAGAAGAAGCCTTCTGCATTCATAAAAGATCTATTAATATAATGCAAAAAATGGAAGACAAAGTCAGCATCTATGGATAAGTGTTTGTATTTAGATTAAGCTTTATTTGATTAATAAGTTCCATTATTAATTATGTTCTGTTATATAGATATAGTGTAATTACATTCATGGCAAAGGCAATATGCATAAAAGTAATTATACTTATATGTTGATCAACATAAAGAATTTTAAAAAATAAGAATGGGGATTTGTGATTAATTAAAATTTTCATATAATTTTAAAAAATTTAATTTACCAAGGTATTTGAGAGAGTCAATTTTAGTATTTGCTATGAGTTTAGTTTCTATAACAGTAAGATAAATGTTGGAAACTGTGTGATTCAATCCCCAATTGCAAATAACCTCAGAGAAAATTTTATCCCCCTGACCTTATTCACTGTAATTTTAAGATGCATTAAGTGTTGTAAGGAGAGAAAGCAAAAGGAAGTAGAATTGATCAAAAAAGTAGTATTTATTAGTTATGTTAAATATAAGAAAAATTTTGAGAAATTTGTTTATTGAATTGTGAAACAACATATTGAGCATTAAATTCATTTTTAATACAAAGTACCAATGTAAAATTTCTAGACTTACATGTGTTGTTTGCAGTTTTGCTTCAGAAGGTATTAAATTAGTAGTAGATTTCATACACAGTTGATTAAAATAATAGGGCTTGATAATATACTTCTGACTTTTTTGCATAGCTTTATTAGCCTAGAATCTTTGTATTTGTTTTTTAAAAAGTAGTTGTAGATAGTTAATAATTTCCATAAATGAATTAATACATCAACTGCTACTAAGTCCAGGAGTTAGTCTGAGTCAATATCATCCATATCTTTGATCATGGTGCACTCTCTACAAAGTTGTTTTAACTTTATAGAGAGTTCTAATTTGTTTGACTTTTCTGATGTTGGTTTTACATTTTTTCTCAGTTTTAAGTTATTTTCTTTAGAATTACTATCTTTCCTTTTCATTTATTTTCTTCTTTGGATATCAATTTCTGATAAAAAAAATAAGTTGCTGTTGAGAAAATAGCATATTATGGTCAGCAATTTTTCTAGTTCAATATTCAGAATTTAAAGTGTCTACCATATAATCTTCAGATGGGGAATTAGTGTTTCATTTTTTAACAGTGGGATCAATGCATCTGTACATGTTTTATTTTTAAAATATAAATACGATATTCCTTTTGATATTAGTTTTTGTTCCTCATTTGATGGGTTTGTAGATAATTTATCTTTTTTGTTATTAGTTGATTTTTTCCTTATATTCATTGTTTGAGAGCAGTTTTGTCTGAGGAGATGTCACTGCTGTTTTGTTCATTTGCACTGTATTCAACTTCTGAATCACCTAAGAAATTAATATTTTTTTTTTGGAGTTAGGAATTTTGTTTTCAATTTATTTTTTTCCATTCTGGGAGATCAATGAGAGTAGATTCCACTTCATTTTGAATAGATATAAAATTTGTTAGCTGAGATAACTTAGTATTTGTTTTAATATGTGTAACATTTTGTATTTGTTTATTGTTACTATTATTCTGTATTATGATTGGACTTCTGCGACATTGATGAGTCTTAAATTTCTTCAGATCACAATTGCTAGAAAATCTTCAAGCTCTCTAAATTTGCAGTAAAAGCACTGAAAGGGTATGCCTTTAAATATGATTTTCAATGGTGAAGTGTCTGTTTAATAAAGGTTTGGGACCCTGTTTGGTTGAATACCCTTATTTAGCTTGATGCTAAAAACTGTGGTATTTGTTAAGACTGAATCTGTAGCTCTGGATTTTAGTAGGTAATTAAAATTTGAAATGTTTCCTTATTTGTTTAAAACATTTTGGAGGTATTGTTCTGAAAAATTAATATGACAGTTCTTAATCTTACTGGACAGATTAATTTGTCTATTTATATCAATAGAACAAATAAATTTATTATTAACAACTTGTATGTCTAGAATTTTATCAAGCATTTCTCATAACTTTCTTTCCCAAGGAATTTCATTATAGATATATTTTTATCAGTCATAACAATAATCAAGATTTATTCTTCAATTTGAGAAATTATTAAATAATTAAACAAAACCATGAATTATAATTCCTTTTGTGAGAAAAAATATTTTTATTTTATTATAAGTCATGCATTTGGGGTAAGGTGATTAGATTCCAAGTAGCTGCCTAAATATTAAATGGAACTAAAGCTTTATCTCTGATTTTTATCTTTTGTAATTTATTATAAAATAATGAAATGAGTTTACAAAAAGTTGGATTTAATGTAAAATGACATCTTAAAAACCATGGTGTAAAAAAAAGAAATAGAGCTATTCTTATGTTAGGAAAAAGATCTCTTTTAATATTAGTAATTAGTATAGCAAGAGAATTATGGTTATGATTGAGTGGTATGTGTTTTAATGCTGGACAATTAAAAATAAAATGTCTTAGTGGTTCTTTCTCTCTCTGACATATTGCACAGTGAGTATCAATATTACTGAATGGCATTCTTTTGGCCAGGAAAAATTTGGTAGGTAGTGCCCCAAGATTGAGTTTAATGAGAAAATCAAGGTATTTTGATTCCAAATACCAATATTTAAATTTCATAATTATTTGTTTATTATTAAAAGTGAGTAATGTTTGAGCAATATTGGCATATTTTAGTTTGTGGGAAATTTCATATACTTGCCAATAATTGATTTTATTATCAAATCAAGAGAGAATAGGATGAGTGTGATTTGATATGAATTTGATCATATTATAGATGTTTTGGTTTTTAATTGGAGGTGGTGTATCTGATGGTGTGATTTTAATAAAAAAAATTAATATTTGGGTATGTAGTGATAATTTTACTAATTTCACTGATTGCTCTTTGGAGATAAAATGTAAGAATACTATGAAGTAAAAGACCATTTATTGTAATATGTTTCAGCATATTTTTTATACTTGTGGCTATTATTTTTTATTGCATATTAATTTTGTGCATAGAGATTAATTTTACTAGTGAATGAATTGCTTTATTTAATTATTGGTATATAATAATTTATTTTAGTGTATATGAGTATGTTTATTAGAGATATTTTTGCATGGATAGAAAGATATCTTTTAGATAATTAATTTATTATTGTTTCTATAGATGGTAGCAAACTGTTTTGAATTTGAATTCTCATTGTATTACTATATATAGATGGATTGAAAAACCCAGAAATTTTGAAGGTGATGCAGGAAAGGGAGATTTAATTTTATTTCCTATTAGAATTGTTCATGAAAATGATTTGTTTTTATTAAATGTTAAAGAGAATTCTTTGATGTTTTCCTCAAGGATTGAAATAAGTTTAGGGATATATTTTTTTGATGATAGAAGAATTATTAGGTCATCTATATAACTTATGTAATAAACGATCTGATTAATGGTTGTTATATACATTTCAGGTATTTTTTCTATAGCTAGAAGGAGTGGGTCAATATAAGTAATAAAGAGTAACGAGCTGAGTTGTGATCCTTGAGGAATAGAGTTGTGTGGATAGAATCTTGGTGATTTTTTGCCATTGAAGGTGATGTGAATTTCTCTGTTAATTAGTAAATTTGAAATAAGGTATAATAATGAAATATGAATGTAAAGAGTTTTTAATAATAATAATAGTAGTAGTAGTAGTAGTAGGAGTAGGAGTAGGAGTAGTAGTAGTAGTAGTAGTAGCAGTAGTAGCAGTAGTAGCAGTAGCAGCAGTAGCAGCAGTAGCAGCAGTAGTAGTAGCAGTAGCAGTAGCAGTAGCAGTAGTAGTAGTAGTAGTAGTAGTAGTAGTAGTAGTAGTAGTAGTAGTAGTAGTAGATCTATTGGAACTGAGTCAAATACATGATTTCAAATATATGATTTGAAAAGGTTATGTACATGAAACAAATACAGAAAAAAATGTCATTAATATGTATTTTGTTAAAAACACAAATATGTAAAGATTATTTTAAAAAATAATTCCATAAATTTTAATCCTGCAGGTGATATTACTGTTTATATCTTATTACAAAAGTTACAGCATTTTGATCAGTGTGATTAGACTCCAAGTAGCAGCATAAATATTAGGAGGGACTAAAGCCTTGTCTCTCTACTTATTTTTTTCCAATTTGTTATGAAATAGAGAAAAAAAGTTTCCAAGATAAAGAAAGATTGTTATTCTTATGTTAGGAAAAAATCCTCTACTAATATTAATAATTAATGTGGTAAGATAAGATATAGATGATTTTGTGATTGAGGCTATGAGAGTGTGGTATGTGATAATGCTGGACAATCAAAAAAAAATGTTCTAGTGTCTCTTTCTCCTATGACCCAATGAGCACTGAGCATAAATATTGGTGTATGGTATTCTTATAGCAAGGAAAAAATTAGTAGATAGAGTCTCAAGATTGACTTTAATGAGAGTCAAGATATTTTGGTTCCAAATATCAATGTTTAAAGTTGTTAATTATTTGTTTATTGTTGAAAGTGTAGTTTGAGGAATATCAGTACTTCTTAATTTGTGGGAAATCTCATAGGCTTGTGATATGGGTTTTATTATTAAAAATAGAGAGAATTGGATGTGTGTGATTTGAGATGAATTTCAGCATATTAAAAAATCTTTGTTTTTTAATTGGAGATAGTGTATCTGATGGTGTGATTCTAATAAAATTTTTAGTATCTGGGTATGTTGTGATAACTCTGTTAATTTCAGTGATTATTCTTTGGAGATAAAAATATAGAAACACAATGAAGTCAAATTCCATTCATAGTAGTATGTTTCTGAATATTTCTTATACTTATGGCTACTGTTTTTCCCACATGTAAGCTTTCTGCATAGAGTTATCTTTACTATTAAAAGATTTGGTATGTTTAATTATTGGCATATAATAGTTTGTTTTGGGGAATATATTAGGGATATCTTTGTGTGGATAGAAAGATATGTTTGGCTTATAAATTTATTATAGTTTCTATGGATGGTAGAAAATAGTTTTGGAATTTTAAAAGTGATGTGGTAAAAGGAAATTTAATTTTATCACCTGTTAGAATCATCCACGAAGATGATTTAGCTTTGTTGAATGTTAAGTAGAATTATTGTTGCAATCTTCAAAAAATGAAGTCAGTTCATGGATAATTTTTTTCAAGGTAAGAGAATGGCTAGATCATCTATATAGCTTATATGGTTGATGATCTGATTAATGGTTGTTATATAAATTCCAGGCAATTTTTTTTAATAGCTGAAAGGAGTGTGATGATGCAAATTATAAAAAGTAGGGAACTGAATTCAGGTCACTGAGTAATAGAGTTGTGTAGATAAAAACTTGGTGATTTTTTGCAATTGAGGATAATGTGTATTTCCCTGTTAAAGAGAACATTTGTAATAAGATACAATAATGGATTGAGAATGTTAAGAGTTTTTAATAGTTATAATAATGTATCTAGTGAAACTGTGTCAAAAGCTGAAGAGATGTTCAACTGAAAAGCAATAGGTCCATTCTTTCTTATAAGCTTTTACTTGATCTATAACAAGTTTAAGCAGCATCATTACTGCTATTGTGAAAGACCCTTTCTTGGCAAATTAGTATTGTGATAAAGATGTAAGGAGAATTGGTTGAATTTTGTCTTTAATAAGAGATTCTATGATTTTGATTAGTATATCAGTTAATGGAATAGTTCATAAATTGATAAGGGGGGAGGGAGCTTTGTTTTTTTTAATAAGAGGAACTATTGAGACTGAGCATAATTTACCACTTTTAAATATTTGGATGAAAAGAGGTTAATTATATTGTTGATTATAGAGATAGTGAAGTGACTGAAGGTGAGAAGTTAAAAATTTGGGATAGCATGAGGGCCAGGATGATTACTCTCAGAGATAGAATTTAATTTTAAAGCTATATCATTTTTAAGAACATCTGATTACTATCATTCTGACCAAATCGAAAGGGAAAGAGAAATATACTTTTACTGTTTTGTAATTTGTTTTTAAAATAATAATATATGTAAGGTAATATAGTTTCTCCATTTATTAATTGTTCATTTTTTATAATAGATGAAGGAGTTATTTTTTCAGTATCCAAGTATCCATTGAATGTAACCTTTTGTCCATTTGTGAGGTTGGACAATGAAAATTTTGATCTTTTTAATAGATATATATTCAATTAATAGTTGTTGAATGTTTGTACATTGTTATTTTAAAAAGTGAATTGAGCTAATAGAACATGCATTACAGGGAGTGTTTTTTTTATTTCTGATGAATGGAGTCTAATTTTTTTAATTAGAGAGATAGGTGATTTATTTTTATGAGTGTAGAAGTAAATGATGGATGCAATTATATTTATAAAAAACATGTTCCTATTGAATTTCTGTTAGAATGTTTATTTTTTAAGTAAATATATATATTTGATAAGAAAACTTCTGGTGTGAGGATTTTAGTAGAAATATGGTTGTGTTATTGAGAGTCAAAGAAAATTGTTTTTCTAGATCAATGTTTAAACTAACATTAGTGCCAGATGGTCTGAAAAGGTAACAGAGATTAGAGGAAGATTAATTATAAAGTGTAGATCAGGAGAATAAAAAGGTAAATCAATTAATGTGGAATGTTTTTAGTATAAAAGGAAATGGAATTATTAGGGGGAAAATCCTTTGGCTACTCAAAACTTTTTTATTTAAAAAATGATAAGACATATTGAAATTTTCTATTAGAATGGTTGGGTGGAAATTAGAAGATAATATAAGGCTTATTTGATTTATTGGTATTAACTGATTAATTAAAATTGATTTATTATAGAGATAGAAGGTAGTAATGTTAATTGTAAGTGCAGTATCGTGTATAGTTATTATGCTTATATTTTAATTGAGGTAAAGAATTTTTAATCTTAAAAGGAAGATGTGTGATGAATTAATTCTCCTATCCCTGCAGCAGCAGCACTTGGGAAAGTTTTTTAAAAAAACATATCTTCTCAAGAATCATTGGGGATGTTTTGATAGTGGGTGTGTGGTTAGTCTTTATAAATAGTAATAAGAATAAAATTGATTTATCCAATTATTTATTGTTAATAATTTTTGTGGAGATTTGATATTCCTTACATTAATTTGAATAACATTAAGTATCATGTAAAATGTTTTTTTATGTTAAAGATGTATGTGGAATTGGAAATAGTAGTAAGATAATGGCTACAGAAATAGGATAAAGATTTAACAGATTTAAAAATTTTGATGTTATGTAATATATGTATTGAACAATATGGGAAATAATAAAACATTTGAAATAATAAAATGCTATAACTTACTTGGGTATAATTGGCTCCACTTTAATTTGATAATTTCCTGAATTTTGGGATTATCTGCAGCTTTCATTCAAGGTTTTTGAGTCCTTCTTTTGTATTATTTTTGTCTTTAATTAGAATGAGTTATGCATTTTGCATTATTTTCTTTTGTGGTGAAGAGAATTTTTTTTTTTTTTAAAGTATGTAAAACAATTCATGTTGTTCCATTATTTTAATGAAAATGCAGTTCATACATTTTCAGGTAAAATAATTTTTGTTTTAAATCAATATCAGTGTTTTCACATATTTCAGTTCAGTATTCCTTGTAAAGTTGGTTGACTCATAGAAGGAGTTGTCAGAAATTTGTGTAGTATTTGTTTCCATTTTTGTATAATCTTCTGCACAGTTGGAATCCTTTTTTATTTTTGCTTTCCTTTTGTGTGTGTCTACTCCTGTGAGATATGTGACTTGCTTTTGTTTGTGTGTGTGTGTGTGTATGTGTGAATGGGCGGGAGAATTATTGAGGAAGTTTTTTTTTTAACTTTAAGACTGTTGTTTTTTGTTTATTCATTGAATTAAAATCTTTATTTATTGGATTGCCTTTTTTTTTTTCATTTTTTGAAACTTTTTACTTAAAACTAGTTTAAAATTGTTATCATCCTCTTATGAGGGATCATTGCTATGTCATCAGATTTGCATTCTTTTTCCATTTGCCCTAACAAATTGGTATCATTGGTTACTATTTCATCTGAAGATATTTTTCTGGTTTATTGTTCTTGTAAAGTCTCATTAAGTGTAGATATCATTGTGTCCATATGGGAAGTCATGTTAGTGATTGGTGATATTTGACTCAATGTTTGATCCATTTCTTTACTAGATGCATTTATAATTTTTGTGTTTTCTTGTAATAACATTTTTTCTTTGTCACATTGATGGGTTTTTGAATTTTTAAAACCACAACTTTTGCAATATCTATCTGGGTAATTCTTTATGAGGTATTCCCTTGATTTTCAAAAAAACACTGAGAGGGTATTCCTTTAAATGTGATTATCAATGGACCTATCAGAAGAATATAAAGTTGATATATCAATTGGTTGAACATTTTTATTTAATGTGATGCTAAACAGTGCTGTGTTAGTTAACACTGATACTCTTGCTCTTTTTTCAAACAGATATCTGAAATTAGAAGTTTTGTCATATCTGTCAAGTATGTTTTATAAATTCTGATTTGTAAAATCAACATGACCGTTTCTATTTTGGCCAGCTACTTTTGTCTGTCTGTTTATATCTACATAGCAGGCAATTTTATTCCTAATAAACTGAACATGCTTCTGAAATATTAGCTTTTGTGTTATTAAACTCCAGTATTAGATATCTATTATTAAGGTTGTCTTATACCTTGTAATACAGTCTCCACATTTTTTTTTTCTGTAAGAAACTCATAAAACTCATCTGTGGGAAATTTCATGATTGTAACATTTAAATTTGTCATAGCTACAGTGAGTGTCTTTTCATTCATGAATTTTTGAAATGATCTTAAAATTATTGTTGGTATAGTTTGGATGAATTTATTCGTAATTTCCTAATATTCTTCAGCTTGTAAAGTTTCATTAGCAAATAATTTAGATTCTGAATTTGTTTCATTATTTTCAATAAAATCAGTTTAAAAAATCAGCTATATTTTCATCATTTATTTGAAATTTATTTCTTTATCTGTATTGATTTTAAGAACATTTGCATGACTATTTTTATTTTTAATTTCAATTCTTTTATAAATATGTAACACATATATAAATATTACACAGAGTAAAAAATTTTAAAATAAAAAATAAATATTAATTCACCAAGTGCCTTTAATACTGTATACCAAATTCATGGTGACTAATTTAAACTGAATGGTTAATGTTCCAGTGCATGCTCAATGGGACATTCACATTACATTGATTACTGGCATCATTAGACTTAGCAATAAATCAAACCTCTTTCAACTTCCTCTTCCTATCATTAAGCTCACTGAAAATAGCACTAATCATTTGAGAAAAACATTCATACCCACTAATTTTTTCATGATTAAAAAATACTGAATTAACCTTAGATGCCATTTTAGATTTCCTATATAGATAAATATGTTGCTGCAACATTGTTGATATATTAGCTTTCATTTCCCCATAATAAATAGCATTACAATCCGACTCATGGTAAATAATTGAATATACTACTCCATATTTATCATCACCATTCACACTATCTTTTGAATTATTTATCAACTTATTTAAACATAAGGGTGATCTAAGACCAACATTATAATCTCTACCAATTGTTTCCTTCAATTTCATATTTATAGATACCACATATGCCAAAGAAATGCATTCCTTATTTGTTTTCATCTTTACCTCCATATTTTGTTTAAACCTGATCTTATTATACAATCAATAAAAAAAAAAGATATATTATAAAATCAATACAATTGACTATTCAACAAATTTCATTATAGCCCACACTTATTAAATCATTAATATTTCCTTCTATATTTATTTTTTCTATCTGCCTCACATTTATAAAAATAAAAATTATGATTCAAAAATATTTAAATCCAACTAATTTCTATTTTAATGATGATCAAGAAAACCAATTGAAGATATTTTCATTAATTTGAATAATAATTTGGATTTAATATGGACTATGGAATTTGAGGATAATATGTCTTTGAATTATTTAGATATAAATATATGTAATAATCATAAAGAGTTTGTTTATAAAATGGTTATTAAACCACTAAATGTAAGGGTTTTATAAATCCATCATCATGGATATGTTAAGTTATAAATTAGCTAGATTTAAATGTTTTTTGAATAGTAATTTATATTTGTGTAAATGTGAAGCAAATGGAAAAAGAAATATTGAAGGATATATTAGTGATTTAATAAGTGTGAGCTAAAATAAAAGTTTGTTGTATAGACAATTGTATTTATTTTATAATAAGGTCATATTTAAACAAAATACGGAGCTAAAGAAGAAAACAGATAAGGAATGGATTTATTTAGCATATGTGGTATCTATAAATATGAAATTGAAAGAAATAATTGGTAAAGATTGTAATGTTGTTTCATTGTGACCAGTATTATCTGAAATTGTTTAATGCTTTGTTGTGACAGTGGTGTCAATGGTAGTTTTGGTGCTCCCCTTAGAAACTGAAATGACAGAGAGAACACTCTAAAGTAGTATCCATTAATTTTCGGAATTTACAATAAAATAAAAATGTATTTATTTATTTTGGAACTTATAAACAAAATAGATTACTGAGCAGATGAAAGAATAGAGAGTTCTCTCTTTTTGATTGGCTGTGTTACCAAAACGCTGGAATGATGGATTGATTTAGCTTAAAAATTGTAACTCTTAATCTCTCTTGTCTTATAGTTCATTTAATAGTGATTCTAATATAGAAATAAAGTGTGAAATATTCTAAGAGTCTAATCCAAGTAATAATCTCTTCGGTCATAATACAATGTTATTAGAAGTAACATTGCCCAACATTACACTTGAGAAAAGCAAATTAAACAATTTAAAAAGTACACTTTAAAAAGAATAATGTTACACAGATAATAACTTTATTTTATTCTTATTTTCTTTGTTTAATTTCAAAGTAACATTGACGGGCAGGTTAATGTCAAAATAGTATTTCTTATTTTTTTATTGTCAATGATTATTAACTTTTAAAAATATTCATTTAAAAAATAACATTTAAAAAAATTATATTATTATTAGATAATATATATATTTATAAATATCAATTTTTGAAATACATAAAATGGTCTTTATTTCATGAAACTGAGAAGATATTTTACTTTATTTTATATACATTTGCAAAGAGATTTACTTGTCATAACTTTTAAATTTTAGTTATTTAATAATTAAGCATTAATTTTCTCTACTGATATAAAATCTAAATGCAAATTTCACATATTTATTTATAAACATTTCATAATTTTATAAAAAATAAATAATAAAGAGATAAATAGATAAATAATAAAGAGTTAAATATAAACTCATGCTTGTATTTTTATGTTTTAGCCTTTATCATTGCTGTGCAGGAATAGTTATAGTTTTCTCTGCACAATATCAATAGATTCTCTCTTATTGTCTTTAATTAGTTCTAAACTCTCTCTCTCTCTCTCTCTCTCTCTCTCTCTCTCTCTATCTATCTATCTATCTATCTCTCTATCTATCTCTCTGTCTATCTATCTATCTATCTATCTATCTATCTATCTATCTATCTATTGATTTTATATCCCAGCAACTCCTGATATCTAGACTGTAATTAGAACTAACAAATCATGCAAAGACTTTATTAAACATTCAAAATGAATTTCTATCATTTTACATTCATTGTTTGTCATAGTGACAATGAATGGTTTACATAAATATCGATGGAGAAGTTAAATTAGCACATTAACGTGAATAACTTAGTATTTGGAAATTTAATTGATTTTTTATTTATTTATGTATTTAATTAATGTTAGCTCTCAGTTTATAACCATTTTTATAAATTTAGAACATATATTTTACTCATAGATTTATTCCATATATCTCTTGAATTTCTTGCTCTACATGAAACCACACATTTGAAAATGTAATGGAATACATTTATGTGTGTAGATTTTATATAAATTTCTAGAAAAACTGTATAAATGGAAACGATATAATCATCATGATGATGATGAGCCAAAGTAATATGAAAAACCACTTTAAGATCAATACTTATAACAGAATGATTTACAATAAATTATTGGTGATTATCATTATATACAAAATCCATGTAAATGTTTGTCCATAAGGTTGCCACAGCTCAAATTGACAATGAATTAAAGCAACTATTACATTTGTTCATAATGCTGTCGAATTCACAATTGAAAAATAAAAATAAAACCTTTAAATTTCTTTTTATAAATAAATAACTATATCTAACTAATCTCCGATTTATATTAGAGCATTTTATGCAAAGGAAGTAATTTCACCCTTCATATCTAATAATCAGTCACTTTTATTATTAAGCATATTTTATGCAAAGGAAGTAATACTGCCAATAATAAGCTGTAATTTTTATAGTTGTCCTTAATGCTGTCAAATTCACATATCAAATATAGCAAGCGTATTTTAAAAAAAATTAATTTTAATTTAGCTTTAATAGTTTTTGTTTACCTGGATAAAGACCATGTACACAAAACTATTAATAATGCTAAATGTATTAATACCTTGCTAACATTTCTGAAATGTACCAAAGAGATTGGGTTGTTCCAAACATTTTTTTTTTTTTCAATTTTTCAATTGTGAATTTCTCATATTTATTTATATAATGTTAAAATCTTTTTTTTAATTTACAAAATAAAATTGTTAAAGCAACCAATTAAAAAAACTTATAAAAATGATGGCCTTTCAGGTCAGATACATTTCTGATATTTATTTAAAATCTTTTGTTTAATTTATATTAAATCTTAAAAAATTTTTTATTAAAGCAATCAATTAAAACAAATGAAGGCCTTTTCATAGACTGGGTACAATCTGATACATAAATAATATTTAAATATTTAATATTTATAAGATAATACATATTTAATATAGAATTTTTGATTATATAAAAATCCAGTATAGTATTAGTTTATTTGAATATGATTCTGTTTATCTATAAATTGACTGTTTAACATAATGCTCAAATAAATATTTGCACTCAGCCCATGATCTAAATACTTGTATTATTTATATAATATGGTTGCATAATATAAGGCATGATTATTATCATGATTTACAAATAGCTAAGCCATTATTTAAAATATATTGCCTCTTACTTATTTGGGGCTCCAATGTGTGACTATTTATAGTATTTATTGGCCATATGATGTACTTATAATATATTCATTCAATTCCATACTATGTGATAATTATTTGTAAAAAAAAAAAAAACAGCATATCTATTTTTTAAAAAAAAACTTAAATATATGTACATGTGACCTAACAAACTAGATGAACCTTTGACTTATCTAAAATTATACAATTTTAACAATATAAGTTCAAATGAGATTTGGTTGCTAAGAAGCAACATTATTTCTCTTGTTTAAATAAATAATATATTTTTAGAATTCTTGAAAATCTCATTTCTGCAATATCGAGATATCTTTTCACTGCAATGTTTATAATGTAATTACTATTTTTTACGTTTTTACTGTAAATAATAATAATGTAAAACAAAAGAAATCGGAATGATTTTAATTAAAACAAAAAAATATGTATAAATCATTATTTATCTTGATTTGAAATGTAAATAATAATAATAAAGGTAATTGAAAGCCCACAAAATTATTATTTTTTTTGTTTAAAAAAAGAAAAAAAATGTATCAGGTAAAAAATAAATAGTTCAAAATATTCCTTATCACGTTGGTAAGAAAAGTTTCAAAATAATGGTAAATTCATCTTAATATTTTAAATCTATTGTCATTCAATTTATATCATAATTATGATTTTCGAAAATAGTTCTGAAGTTTTCCTAACTTGAGAACTTCCATTATTTAAATATAAACAAAAAATTAGTCAAGAACATTTAATTGTTGGTAAGCTAACTCAACTAATCATCATCATCATCATTTTCAGCCATTATCGATCACCTATAGGATGAAGGTATCTCCAAGGTCAATCTACCTTCTCTGATTTTTAGCTTTTCTTCTCCACATCAGTCCAGCACACTTCCTTTTTTATCTATCCATCTCACATGTGGTCTCCTTCTAGGTATTTTATAATCTCTTGGAATCCAGTTTAAGATTTCACATGTCCTTTTATTATCATCTTTTCTAGCAATATGTCTAACCCAACTTCCCTTGGGTTTTTTAATTCTTTCAATGATGTCAATAACACGTTTTTGTTTTCTCACCATGTACATTTTGATGTATTCTTGTTACTCCTAACATACATCTCTCCATATTTCATTGAATGGTCAGATATCTCTGTATTACTCTTCTGGTAGGAGTCTAAGTCTCAGATCCATAAGTAAGAGCTGGTAACACACAATTATTAAAAACCTTTCTTTTCAACCACATTAGATATATTTTAGCTAGTAATATTAAGTAATTTCTGCCAAAAGCACTCCAACCAAATTTAACTCTATGATTAAGTTCATCCATTATGTTTTCATCTGTAGTAATACTCTGATTAAAATATTTGTAGTTATTAACTACTTCTAACTCATTATTATCAATTTTGTTTTATTATTTTGACAAAATTCATTGAACATTACTTTAGTCTTTTTAACATTTACTTTTAACCTTACTTTCTTACTTTCATCTCATAACTTTTCCAGCATTTCCTGAAGCTCTAAAGTATTATTTTCAAAAACAAATACATCATCTGCCACATCTAGATGTTCAAATAATCTACATTTACTTTTATTCTCTTAGCTTTTCATTTTAATCCACAAAATACATCTTGCCAAACTGCTGTAAAATGTTTTGGAGTTACGGAGTCATCCTGTCTTATATTCTTCTCAAAACTAATCTCTTTAGTATCATTATGCAATCTAATTGTTTCTGTTGCATGTTTACAAATATTCTTCAGAATATAATAATATCCTTGGTCTATAACTTGCTGATATATCTTACATCCCACTAATCAATAATCACTTCCTGTGTTGAATTTATTAAGAAGATTGCCATCTTGAAATAAATATTTCCTGTTCATCAAAATATAATTCAATTTATCTATATCTTCATTTGGATGCTTCCATATCCATTTCTATTCAATCATTTTCTCAAAAAAAAAATTCATAATATAAAGGTTTTTTTTCTACAAACTTCACAAGTCAATGTTCTCTCTCATTTCTATCACCATAGTCAAATTTACCTATAGCAATTTTATTTTTCAATTGTTTACCAATTTTAGCATTAAAATCTCCTATGACAATTTTAAAATGTTGTTTATTGTGATCAAAAGCCTTTTGTACATCCATATAAAAATCCTCTACTCTGTCATCACAATGAGAACTTGTTGATACATTAAGCTAAATTATTTCAATTTGATATCTGCTACTTAGTTGAATAACTAATCTTACCATTCTGTCTGATATACCATCAGTTTCCACAATGTTGTTTTTCCACTTCTTATTTACAATGAATTCTACTTTACTTGTACTTCCAAAGTTTATTTCTTTATAGTATAGTACTATACCGGTCAAAAAACATATGTTTATACAACAAAACCTAGAACAAGGATAAAGTACCTCAAACCCAACCATGTACAAGATACACAGATCATATACATTGTGGATTCTGCCCTATTTACCCATTATTCCACATATAAGATATAATTAACAACATTTCCCAAAAGATCATATCATACATTCTTAGTTTTACTGGCCCGGAGCCAAGCCCCAGAGCAGAAGATTCAGGATGATGATGATGGTTCACTGAGACCTTGAGTGACCCTTTCTTGTTTAACTTAACTTATAAGTAACAAAGAAAATGAAAATAATTAAATGATTCGAACACTGGAAGTTTTATATATAAATATATATTTTATACCAGTGGTCTTCAACCTTTTCACCCCTGCAGCCCAGTAAAAATAAGGATAAGATTTTGCAGACCGGAAGAAGTTTACAGATAAATTTTCTTAAAGATATAACCTGCCTAGCCTTAGATAAGCATAATTGTTATAACTGACCAAAACAGTATACTAGTTATTGTGTATTGTAATGGTGTTGCTTACCTTCACATATTGGACACTCTTTCTCAAATTGCGCAGTCATACTGCTACAGAAAACAATTACAATAACAATTGTTCTCTTTAATGTGCTTGCATTTTATGTTTATTATTTCATTATTAAAACATGCGAGAATAAAATGTTATTCACCTGAATGTTGAAAAAGTCAAAAGTTTTGATCTTATTTTATTTTTATTTGGGGGGGGGGGGACTGGGTTGAAAAATACTTTGTCATCACTGAGACAAAAGATAGACACCAAAGTTATTTTTTGTTTGTTTCTATTTTTAAAAAAAGGTAACAGAAATTGGTTTTAAAAATAAAAGTTTTAGTATTTTAGTGATATAAATACAATTTATCCAAACTTCAAATACTTTTTAGCAAACTTTATTTGTACATACACCTACGTTTCAACTGACCTGCAGTCTTCTTCAGAGCTATGATATAATGAACAAAATAAAAAAAACAACTATATAATAACACCATAAAAAAAATTTTTAAACAATAAAAAAACTAAAAACAACATAAAATATATATATATTAAAAACCTGAAATAAATAATCAAACCCAAATAAAACAATTAATATAAAATAAAATGTACTACATAAATAAAAAATAAATATAAATTATACATGTGTATTCTTAACTTTATACATATATACATTCAAGGACAACTATTAATCTAAATATTATCTATTTTATTATTATTAACAATCTACTAATTATCTGTATTCTTCATAAACTTAAACTTTATGATTAGTAACTAAAATTCTTTTAATTTTAAATCATATTTATTATTTTCTTACTCATTCTTCTTTTAAAATTAATATTTTATATTTATTATTGCTGAATATTTAAAACCTATAAACTTTATAATCTTTATACTTACTAAGGTTATTCTGATCTTCTAAATAAAATAATGAAAAATCGTTTTTTTTTTCAAAAAATTATCTTATACCCTAGCTCCCTCTATTACATATTATTTAAACTAAATATATATTCCCTACAACTCTTTATTTATATATTTTTTTTATTTTTTTACACTTTAACTTTTATTATATAATACTCATAAATTTATATTATACTTCTTTATATGTTTATATATATATAAACCCTACAACTTTATTTACATATATATTTTTTTATTTTATATATTTTAACTTTTATCATTATTTTTATATAATTCTTATAAAAAAAATTTATACTGTTTTATATGTAAATATTATGCTAAGTTTATTAATTAATTTATTTATTATTATTTTTTAATATCTATAAATATACACATGTATAATTTATATTTATTTTTTATTTATGTAGTACATTTTATTTTATATTAATTGTTTTATTTGGGTTTGATTATTTATTTCAGGTTTTTAATATATATATTTTATGTTGTTTTTAGTTTTTTTATTGTTTAAAAAAATTTTTTATGGTGTTATTATATAGTTGTTTTTTTATTTTGTTCATTATATCATAGCTCTGAAGAAGACTGCAGATCAGTCGAAACGTAGGTGTATGTACAAATAAAGTTTGCTAAAAAGTGTTTGAAGTTTGGATAAATTGTATTTATATAATATTACGGCAAACATAAAGAAAAGTATGATTTTGGTAATATTTTAGTGATGTACAAATAAAGCCAAAAAAAATATCACCTTATAGGCCAAAAAAAAGTGGGCGTATTTTTAAACGAAAAAAAAAAGAAAACAAAACTTGAAAAAGTCAAAAGTTTTGATCTTACTTTATTTTGGGGTGGTGAGGGTGTGTGTATATACTTTGTAAAAGTTAGAGACCGAACTTATTTTTTGGTTTTTATTTTTAAAAAAAGGTAATAAAAATTGATCTCAAAAATAAAGTTAAATCCAAAAAAAAAAATCGTATAGCCAAAAAAAAACAATAAAAATGAAATATTAAAAGAGAGAGTAGAAAAAATTTAAGAGATCAAAAAAATCACGCTACATTTTATTATTTTAACAATGCTGACAAGTGGCTGTGATTGGCTATCAAAAGACTAGAAAAACAAATTAATTTATATATTGATTGATTAGATTTTGTTTTTGTTCTGTTTCTTTTTTTTTTAATCGGGTAAAAATGTGATGAAAAAAATAAATAAAAATTGTTTATATTAATTAAAAGTTTAAAATCTTATTATTTTGTTATTACAAACTTTCCCAGTCTAGCACACAGACCTCCAGAAAAGTTCTGTGGCCCAGTGGTTGAAGATCACTGTTCTAGACTATTGAAAATATTAAGTTACAATTACTTTAGCTCACGGATCAGTTGTATACATTTATTTATTATCGAGATATACAATTTTAAACTAGATCACATTATGATGTGATCACATATACATAAACAGTGATCATTTTCTTAATCTATTACATTATTTACAAAAAAAAAAATGATAACAGAATTTTCAAAATAAAGTTTCTGTTCACATTTATTATAAAATGGATTTTCTTTTCAATCAGCGTATTTAAAATTTACAGACTGATTGTATATAAAAATAACAATTTCCTTTTTTTTATTTAAATCATCCCAAAAAATGAAAAAAGCAATGTCAAAAGACTATAAAAAACTGCTTCACATTTTTTACAGGATTTAAAATGACAAAATTAAAACATGCTATTTTACATTTTTTTTATGAAGGCGGATTTTTATCAAAATAATATCTTTATTTTATTTAATATGGACTTTTCTGGAGAAGTGTCAAGTTTTTCTAAAATATGATTTATTAAAGATAATATTAATCTTTGAATTTACATGGTATATGTAGTGATATACAAGATTCAAACTATGATTTACAATGCAGAACTTGCTTTACCGACTGAACAGAAATACCTTGAATTGTATATGCATATATCTTGCTATTCTTAGCTTCTCTCATAGTTTACTAAGTAACCCCTGACGTTATTTATAATAACATTACAATACTTATAACTTTAAGTTGTTAAGTGGTGGTCAGTTATCACGTACACAATCCCCAGCATTATAATTTGCCATTTGATCATTTATATAATAAAATTTATGATTTAATTAATAACAAGGTCTAACTAACCATGGGTGAAGAAAAAAAATTAGTTACTCAGGTTGAATATTCTCAACATTAGTAGAATCATTTCTTTATGGCTTATATAATAGATAGGCATTAAAACAACAAACAAAATCAGGGTGTTAATAAGAATGCCTCAGAAACTGAATGTAGATTAATATGAGCGATTTACAAGATATTCATACCCCTACTGCCACAAGAAGGGTTGATATGTCCATGATATTGTGGAACAATACCGAATGAAGAGATAAATTTTATTGGTGTCCCATGTCTGGTGTATGGATATCATGCAGACCACCTTTGATTAACTTATTCTCCAGCACACAGCAGTATGTGCTACTGGGAACAAGATTGTACAGAATAAAATGATCTTTTATAGATCCATGCCATTATGCTTGGCATTCATTATTAACCTGATTACTTATTTATCACAAAATATATGGATAATTATAATTAGGGAACCTTAAATAATCTAATACAACATAAAGATCAATCTGCACAACCAATTCCTTCATGTGAAAATATTTACTTAAAATATATAAGAAATAATTAACCCCCCCCCCCGCTTTTCTGCATTTAATTCTAAAAAAAATATTGCATGATAATAACCTATGCTATCCAGCAGTGCTGTTTATATATCAATTATAATATATATTTCATTTCTATTCCATTCAAAAATATATATTTATAAAAAAAATCTCATTCTTAAAATCATTAGCAAACATTAAATAAAGTTACTAATGTAAACACATTTTATTAAAGATATTTCAAACAACTTCACAAGTGAATCAAAGAAAACAACTTATTTAGCTTTCTACTTAATTTCTCTTCTAACTTGCCCCCTTTCTTAGGATACTTTGCTATAACACAAATCATCATCTTAAAATCCCTGCTCATGACGTTGTTTCAATAAAATCATAGAAATTATACTATGAAATTATTACAAAAACAAATAAATAGCATATTAAAATAGTGATTATATATATATATAAGTTTTGTGAGCTTGAGTTATCAAAGAATAATTACAAATAAATTAGAGAATGTTAAAGAGATGATTACAGGCATTATGTTATTTACTTTGGGCTTAAACATTAAAATTTAGGTGAAGGTTTACTTTAGCGGCCCCAATATGTTGACCCTCTATTGTTTAAAATTATAACTAATTTTTTTGAAAATCTTATGTATATGCTACTATATTACAATTACATCAAAATTTATTCAATGTAAATTACATATATACTACTATATTACAATTACATAAAAATTTATTCAAATGTAAAAGAAAAAAAATTACCTTTTTAAGCATAATTGTGTCCTATGCATACTAGGAAGTTGGAGAAAAAAGCAGTATTGCTGTGTCTACTCTGGAAGGCAAATTCATGCAGGTACAATGAAAACAAAGCTCTGCTGGTACCAGATTGGAATTTCAGCTTACGCTTTGCTCTCATCCACATATTTTCAATAATCTGGGTGTGTATGCTTTGGTCTTCGGGATGCACTAAGTTGTCCTGATGGATGACAACTAAATGCATTTATACACCATTGTTGAGCCTATTGATGTTATTGTATGCAGCCCAGCTATCTGAAATAATGTGCATACCTGGTAAAATGTACTGCTATATCAGGCCCTCCAGTGTATCAGCCATCCTGTCTGGAACTTCTGTCAAGAAGTACTTCCTTGGTCCCCTTTCTTTACTGCCAAAGACCCAAATGACCTTTTCGTATAGTTTCCCTGTGGTATAGTAGTGGAAATAATGTCTCGTAGTTCTTCAGAAGGAATCTTCGTGCAAGCCATTTGATGGCCAATTCTGAAGTTTGGATGGCATTCTGTAACTGATGCATATTCCAGTCTTCTGCCAGAATGGCAGCAACATTCAAAATTTCTCATCTGGAACTAAACATGTAGCAGCCATTTTTTCCAACTACAAAACTGTACACATGTGCATATAATTCGAACTTTTGAACACAAAGGGTGTCTTTTTTTGTAACATGTACTATAAATGTAGATAGTTTAAGTTCTTAAGTTGTAGATAGTTTAAATTCTTAAGTTTCAAATAAATTAAAACTAAATATTTTAATTAATGTTGTGTAATTAATTCAACATTCAAATTTTTTAAAAAGGTAAATGTTTTTTTTTTATTATCTTTTACATTTGAATAAATTTTAATGTAATTGTAATATAGTAGCATATATGTAAAATTTTCAAAAAATTTAGTTATAATTTTAAACAACAGTCAGCCGACATATTGAGGCCACTAAGGTAAACCTTTACCAAAATTTAAATATCTACATTTAAATTAATATTAATTTTAAAAATATAGGTCTATTAAATAAAAATATTTAAAAATGTAAGACAGGATCTGGAGTTTTGACGGTTTATAAGACTCGTTACCTCAGAATTCCCCAGAGCAATGGTATGGGTGAACTCTTATGGCATTCTTCAAGGAGAGGACTATAGTGGCAGCATAACTAGGAGATAGGATTCAGAGAGAAAGGTGGTGATGTTCCCTTCCAACTTGCTTTTCATTTTCAGATTCAAAATTGGCATAGTGATAGTTGGCAACTCTATTAAAAACTGTACTCTTCTTTTTTCTTGTTCCAAACCCCCCCCCCTCCATTTATACTCTATCTCTAGCATTTAAACTATTTGCTGCCTGAAGCAATCTTTCAAATCTTATCCTGCCTTGGACAAAAGAAACATATATTAATTTATATTTTTAGAAAATTTGAACCTGGATAAGGATCAATGGTTTATTTTTGGTCAATCTTGTACTTCCAACATTCATTTAAACAATGTAGAACTTCCATTAATGGCTAATGAAAATTCCAAAGTATTTGATTTTTATTCTTTGGATTTTAATATTATATTTTACAATGTATTTACTTTAAAATCCTTATCTAGGTGAAAATCTTTTGGAATGCCATCTTGAATTTTCTAATAAATAATAAAACATATATATAAAAGAAAACTTCTATTCAAATTTTCTTATTAAAAATGCATTATTTTTTTATATATCTTAAAGAAAAAAAACAATATTATATATATATTTGAAATAAATTATAACCGTTAATTCAAGGTGATTATGATTTAAATATACTACTAATAACAATTCAAAAAAAAAATTTATATAAAACACATTTATATATACAGTCATTAATTACTTACATTTTACATATGTGGGTTGAAATCAACCCCTATTAGCAGGTGGATAAGTGGAATAAACCGTGAAATGCAAATCTGAAACAGATTTACCATATCCACTTTTTAAATGTCTCTTCACTTTTTTTTTTCTAATTTCACTAAGTCTAATAATGCCATTTAATATTAGATAGTTTTTCTTCCAATTCTTGCAATATTCCTTCACCAAAATGTGATTTGCAGTTGTAAATACCTAAGTAAAAGGTCGTCATCAAATGGCAATCTAAGTCCACAATCAAGAGATTCTTGCACCCTCTATCTTCATCTGCCAACCCTGTCTTGGCTGACAACTTTACCAATAAAGTAATTATTCAAAAATAGTAATAATTAACAATTAATTATATTTGCATTCAATCAAATATTTTAAAATTAGTACTAAGTCTAAAAAGTGTGTTGTATAAAAATGTGTTTTCTGTTATCTACAACAATGTATTTAGACAAAAAAATAAATAAAATTTATACTCATCCAAAAACAATTTAAAAAAAAAAAATCACCATGATATTAGTTTTTCAAAAAAGAAAAGATTTAAATACTTTTATTTGAGTAATAATCATTAATTAAATATTTGATTAAGGGACAGCAATGAAAAATGGGGTTGGTAACTTCCTTTTTTCGTCAGCTATATTCATTAGGAACTGGAATGATAATTAAAATTTTACACTGTATCTCTCTCTCATAATTGTTTTGCAGATGGTTAATTATTGATATGAGCAAAAACAATTGGAAAACTGGATTTCAGTTCAGATTATCAATTGGTAATTTTGATGCATTATATACTGATTATGATAACCTGAACAATTTAGAAATCATCAAATCAAAGAGAGAAAAAAATGTGAATGATAAAAGAATTTAACATTAAAGGTTTTTAAAAATGATTTTGACTATTGCATTTATTGCAAATGCTAACTTTAAAAAAAAATGTTTTAGTTAATTTATAAGTGGATCAAATATTTTATAATAAAATGAATAATAATAATATTTCTTATTACTACTACTACCACTACTACTACTATTATTATTATTATTATTATTATCATCATCATCATCATCATCATCATTATTATTAATAATAGAAAAAATAAATGCAAATATTAAATTTTCATTAATGTACACTTGAATTTTATCAAAAAGAATAATTGAAAATTAACTTTAAGTTTGCATTAAATTATATATATATATCATTAGAAATGGCCAGTAATATTTCTGTTATCAAATAATTAAAAAATGTTTGACATCGACTTAAATCTGATATCATAAAATAGATATGTTATCAAATTATAAACAAATAATTATTTTATGAAACTTATTATACCTAGAATAATCATTTGCACATTTGACATTTGAAATATACTTGCATTTATCCTATATCAGGGAGGTTTTTTTATTTTGCAATGCAAATGTTTAATAGGGACGTTTAATAGGGATATTTGAGAAATGGATATTTGAAATCTTTCATTAATATCTCTGTTCAACTTAATAAAAATATCCACAAATAATATAACATAGATATAAAATATAACGTGAGTGAGGAATTATTAAAAAATATAAGCTAATATTTATGTATTCATTAAATATATATATATATATGTCAATGTTTTGAACATTTGAAAACGAAAAGATTATTCAGTATTAAAATTTTTGAATTTTCTGAGCATGCTTTTGATTGCTAAGCCCAGAATCATAGCACTCATAATCTGCATGGTGTGTTGTGAGATTTGAATAAAATAGATATTATGTAAATGACTAATTTAAATATTCTATTTATTTTTTTTGGTCAATGGAATGCTATTTTCTTTGTTGATAGCATGGTGATTATTAGAGATGGATGACATTTTATTTTGCATTTTTTATCATCACATTCACAACATACAATGTTTACCTTTATTAAGTCAATAATGTGACCATATTCCTGCTCATGCTCAAAGGAGTCAGAATTATTCATTGCTCATTTATGTCATGCAACTGTCTGAGATTCCCCATAATGTATGACTATACAAGAAGAAAATTCCCTTACATCCAACTTTACACTATTGGGGGGGGGGGGGTTTGACCCAGAGGCAAGCTATCCTTAGTATTGTTTGGAAGTCTGTTGTGTTAAAACTTCTTTTTTCATTTTTTTTTTGTGAAAGCCAAGATATATAGAGTACACTTATCTAAGGTTTCCTGCCTGCTTGTTGTGAGAGTAACTGTTTATAATTTTAAAACATTTCTTCATGGTATTAATTAACACATGGAGGATATATCCTATATTGCATAGATCTTTGATATAGACCTCAATATTGGCCTTTCTGCTTTATATTTCCATAGATTTAAGTTTCTATTTAAGAAATCTTTAAAACCAGCTAATTAATGCATAGTTGGTATGTGAGATTGAGACTAAATCCCCCCCCCCAAATGTCAAAGAGTTTTATGAACATCTTGTAATTCAAATTGTCATAGTTTTATTGGATATATAGACCCAAGAACCAAATCTTTTGCAGCATCTTCATATTCAGTGATCCATTTTAATTTTATTTGTGCTAAGTCTTGGCATATATCTTTAATATATTTCTCAGCTGTGCATATTATCACATTATCCATGTATATGTATAAATTAAGTTGGGTTCAATGGCTTGGTGTTTAGGAATAATTATCTCTTTGAATTTGGATAGAATTCATGTGAGTTTAGAACTATGATTCATTTTTAGAGCCATAATCAATTTATCTATGTTAATTTATTTATAATAAGCATTTTTATTACATTTTTTGAAACTAATAGAAAATTTACATTAAATAAGTTTTATGCATGTACCAGATATTCAATTGTTTTCTCTGTTATCTTAATTATATTTATGTAAATAAATTCATTGGTTTTTTTTAAACTGGTTCTTAATTCAGTTCAACCATTTATTTAGTTACATTTCTTAATTTATAACTTGTATTCAATAAGCAGCAATTGTTAGAGTCAAGTATTCCATAATACATCATCACAATCAAAACTGCTAATGTTGCACTTAGGATTCAGTCTTAGGATCCACATTTCCAGTGTAATGACCAACATAAACTTATGTGTAACAGGTAGAACTAGCATGGTGCACATTAAATAAATATTATGGTTAAACAATGTCCAAGAGTAAGAAATGTTTGTAAGTCTAGACAAAAAAAATAAATGATTTTTAATTTCTAATCTCATACTTTGTTTAATAAGTATTGTTCTATATTTAGGATTCACCTTGCTCCATAAAAATATATTTGTTTTGGGTTATATACCATGTTAGCCTGTAATTTTTATGACTTTGGATTCATATGTAGTCTAATTTCAGAGGACTTTCTTAAAAATAGCTGAGACTTTGTAATCTCAATCAGCCATTAACAATTGAATGAAATTTAATATTAGTTGCAATTGATAATTAGATATTATTATTTGGAATATAACATAGATAATAAAAAAATTGGCTTGATTAAATGATAGTTTATGTTCTGACTTTCAAAAAAAACATTGAAAGATAAAATTATCATTATTGATGACATAAATATGTAAAATGGGTGGTGTGAAAGAATGTCACGAATTATTACAATATAATAAATAAAATATTACACTGTATGATGTAGATAAATTGTTTCACTTATAGAAAAGCAGATGTATGCAAATAAAATAAAAAAATTTATTCATAAACCAGCTTTTTAATTTTAAAAAATTATAATTTTTGAGCAACTATATTATTTGTTTGACCAAACTCTATATGATATCTATTTTCTTTCAAAAACCAAGTGAAGACTACAAGAAGCTAAGAAAACAAAACTCAAAAGGCATTGCAGTGAAGATGAAAATAGTAGTTTTCTTTTTTATTAAATAATAATAAACAGCAAAGGTTTCAGAGAAAATGTGTTTATCCTCAAGAACTTGAATTAATTATTGATGGTTTCCTTGCAACATCAAAAAAATAAATAAAAATTGTCTCCGTTTTTGTGAATATAATCTCTATTCTAATTTTTTATTAAACTAAAACTCCATGGTAACATCTAATTCAACACACACACACACACATATATATATATTGATAGAAAGATTTTCATGGATTGCAGATATTAATATATTTTTGGGATTCATCAGGTTTTGATTTTTATTATAAATATACTGATGATAATGACATGTTGGCTTGATCATACAAACCATCAACTGGGTGATGAATAGAATGTTATAAAAATGTTTGTAGAGGCACTGTAATAATTGATTTATAACAATGTTAAAGTTCCACCAATAGAAAAAACAGATATATAAAATTGAGAAATAAGACAAAAGTCAGAAACTATTAGGATTAATATATTATTACAAAATATTCCAAATAGAAAAAAGTTTGCATGTCATCATGTTTGTAGATATAGTTTGACCTTTTAAATATCTCAATGACTTCACTGAGCTTACATTGGTGGTATAATGGTCAGAAAGTATAGTTGCTTTAACCCAACTGAGAGACATAGGTAAAGGGGGTTTGAACCTCACCAACCCCTCTAGATCATAACTAAGTGACTCACTCCCTTAACCTCACAAGTGTTAATTTTCATAGTGCAGGCTGGTAGTCATGTAGAGACAAGACTCTTAAGAATCATAGTATGTGATGATCAGGTTTATACATATACTATAATGAACATCTACAACTTTGTTACTATTATAAATTATAGTTTATTGTTAGCATAAGATTGTTGATATTTCATTTAGTAGAATTATTTGCAAACAACAAGAAAGTACCTGTGTATGTACATAATATTAAGTTGTAACTTACAACTTTTGAAATAAAAGAAACACAGAGCATTTGATGTGCATTATTAAATATAGGAATGAATTTGACTAGTTAGAGAGGAAGTACAGAAATTCGTCTATGGTACAAGAATATGGTAAAGTCAACATGTTTAAATTATTTAAACAAACTGCAGACTGAATGACACATAGCCTCATTTATACTAATATATATATATAATCCCAATGAGTCTTCAATGATAGATTTGCATAGCAACATACAGACCATATATCAACAGGCATAATTATAAAACAAAAGTGTGGTACTCAGTGATTATGTATATATTTAAATCTGCATGATGCCAGTTTGATTAATGGATAACTACTTCACCTCTAATTGATTATTAGAGAAAGGAATCCATTCCCTAAGCATGTCCCAGGTTCAGGAATAAAATGTCTTTGGCTAGCTTTTAATGTCCATCACCTTTAACAGGATTCACTATTACAGGCAATTGATATATCCAGTATTCATGAGCTGGTTGGATTAAGTAATTTGAAAAAGTGATAAAAAGAATGTAGAGACATGATATAAACATTAATTAATACAGTAATTGGAATGCCATCAAACGACCATAAATATTAAAGCCTTATTTACATTAATATATATAGATATATGATCCCGTCTGTTACTATGCTAGAAAATCCATTATACAATAATAAAAACTCTCTCTTTTGAAGTTATTAAATTAACTTATAAGTGGATATTATATCAGCATTTTACTTGTAGCATGATTAATCAAGATTATCATTATTTAACTAATTTATGCACATAGATTTGATGAATATTGAATAAATAATTATATGAAGAAGATCGCACTGTATCCCTCTATTACAAAATATAAAAATAACAGATGCTTATATATATCGTGTCCCCCAATATGTATTTATTTAATAAGCATTTGGTTTAATTAAGTATACATATGTATAATAATAATTGTGAGGTACTTTTCAAAAATATAAATCAACAAATTAAGTAGACACATATTACGATATGAACATCTTTCTTAGTGTAATTATAAAATGAATATAGAGTTTAGTTAAACTAAATGGCAATATAGTCTTTTCTCTCTCTTTTAAAAAAAATTAATAAAAAACACAATTGTGGGAAAACGTGAATGGAATTTTTTCAAAAGTCAAAATAACTTTTACAAATTACTTAGAAATGAATTCCGCCTTTATTATAGCGGGTTAAGGAAAACAAAAATAAAAATTTTAATTTATTTAACAACTATCTTCCAGCTCTTCCCTTATATATATGTTCCACATTACCAATGAAATAATAAATACAGAAAAAAATCTTGTTGATTTTATATATACGCTAACAATACATCAATATATATATAAGAAGTAAAAAAACAGAATTAGTTGATCATTAGAATACATAACTTAACCCTTTTATATATATGTAAGGTACATTTAGTTATATTAAGCAGAACAATAATTAAAAAATGACAAAATAAAAGTTATCGGTAACTCAGATGCATGTATATATATGGATTAAGCTTTATATAGATGGCAAATTAGGAGTCCGCTTTTAAAGGCGTCATGATGCAGTCATTCTTTCTTTCCAGTAGTCTACATCATGGATGTCTGTGCTCATATTTCCATTTAGATAGGTCTTTCTTTCTAGTAGCAAAGGTAAGCAGTTATCAGATTGATTCTTCAGTATTTTTCTGGACTTCATATCTAGGACTCCCTCCAAAAATGGACAGGAGGATGGAGATAAAACTTTCTACTCAGACATGACTTGTCCAGAGATTTATTATTGATCCAGACTTTAGAACAAGAAGATGATGATTGTTAGAACAAAGAAATACTCTAGTATTTATACCTTTTAACTTCTTTTTACATTAATTAATTAGTTGAAGTCTACCAATGGTTCCATTGTTTACCAGCTCTTAAAAGCATCATATAATTTGACACTATTATAAACAAATGATTTTATATTACCTCATTTTTCTTAATGGATCTTAAATTAAATTTTTACTTAATCTATTTTGTGCATTAGCTAACTTCTTTATCTGCTGATGCAATACTTTTCTATATTTGCTGATGAAATACTTTATGTGACTTTAAACTTTTTTTCTATAATTTCTAAATTACATACATTTAAATTTCCTTTATAATTTACAATTTATTTTCATATTATATACACACATATATCATTAATCATTTATTTTAATATTCATTCACTGTGGTTGACTTTATGGTTTGTGGTTAAATAAATAGTAAATGGTGAAGCACACACATATATATCGCTATGTGTACAGCTTCATATTTCCACAGTCATGTAAAAAAGGTAAGTAAAAAAATACTGTACTTACTTTGCTTGGAGGTGAACAGAGTGATCTATTGAGGAGTAATATATATTTGTTTAATACTAGTAGTTAGTATGCTATATACAAAGAATATACATATAGGTGATCCTATTTGGATTTTTTTTTTTTTTAGTGTGTGAATTCTGTAGTATCTAAATTAGACTACCCTATTTATCCTATCTTTTTCTTATATAATTCTTTTTTGAGTGGAGTTGTTCATTAGTCATTTGAGTTGCCCTGAATAAATGATTTAACTCCCTTTTGACCCTATCATTGGGATTTAACTGAGAATTCCATATTGATACTAAGGCATATTTTATGCCATATTTTTGTCTCCCTTTTTTCTGTTCCCTTAATGCAAGTGTTGACTCATGGTTGGGCACCATGGTCTGTGGTTATTCTATATTGATATGTGGTCTCCACCATAGAACTCTGATGGTACTTCACAAGTCTGCTTGACATATAGGGTATGCTGTGGTGCATTTTGGAAATATGTCATAAATGAGAAATAAGAATCGAAATTGTTTGAAAATTGGTCAAGATCCATAAGAATCTTCTACTAGTAGTTCATTCTGGCCTTTTGGTACCTGTTCCATACTACTTACTAGGAATCCTTGTGGCTCATTTACCTATTCTTTTAGTGTTTGATTGGTCTTGTTAAGTCTTTCTTTGTAGTATTTCCTGATCATTTTCTTCATGGCCTGCATCATTTCTATCCCTTCTCTTTTTCTAGTCTTTCCTACTTCTGATCATTTTCTTTTTAGATTCTTCGTTCTTCTAATTGTCTTTACCCTTTCTTCTAATTGTTCTCATTTACTCTCCTCTGCTCTTTTTTGTTCCCATTTTCTTTCCATTGTTTTCTTCAACACAGTTAGGAAATATGGGCCAGGGGTATCCATCCTATTACTTATCTCTTTATCAGTGCTATCCATTGTTGGCTTTCTCTTTCTTTATTATATGTTGATAAGTTTTCTCCAGTGATCCACTATGAAAAATATTTAAATCCTTTCTTGGTAATCTGGCAATGGAAACTAACATCTTTTCTGGTATTTTTTTTATTAATTAGTCCCCCCTCTCCTGTCATCTTCCTGAACAATTGTTCTTTTTTGAACTCCAGCTACTGTTGAATAATATTTTTGTTTATGCCTGAACTCAAATCTATCTCCCTAATTTCTACCCATAATTTAACAACACCTATCATTTTATTTATGCATAAGCCTCCCATAATAAAACTATAAATAATTTTTAAAAAATTTCACCATATAGTCCCCTTTTTCCATTTTGTTCCTTGTTTAATCACTCAGTTTCCCTGCAAAGAAAGGGGGAAAAAAATTTAGTATACAATCTTATTTCATTTCCATCTGATCAGTTTCACCTGATTTATTATGTGGAATATATTTACACTAAAGTCAAAAGAGAGAGAGAAAAAGATAAAAAAAGCAAATACATTTTTATATTTCAATACTTTTAAAAAAAAAAAAATTTTCTTCTGATCCTAGGAATTCCTATATACCTAAAAACATCTCAGTGCCTACATTTATCAGTAAGGCCACACTTGGGATGTCAGATTATGTATAAAAAAACTGTTAAGGGTCAGAAGGTATAGTTGCTTTAACTCAACTCAGAGACATAGGTAAAGGGGGTTCAAACCTCACCCACTCTTCTATATCCTAAGTGATTAACTCTCTTAACCTCACAAAAGTTAATTTTTTTACTGCAGCCTGGTGGTCAGATAGAGACAAGTTAGAAATCTTAATATGTGCTGATCAGGTTTACACATATACAATAATGAACATCTATTATAAATTATAGTTTATTGTTAGCATAAGGTTGTTTATATTTCATTTAATGGAAATTATTTACAAATAACAAGAAAGTACCCAAGTATGTATGTAAGATTCAGTTGTAACTTACAACTTTTGAAATAAAAGAAAAACTAAGCATTTGATATGCATTATTAAATATAGGGATGAATTTGACTAGGTAGAGAGGAAGTACGGAAATCAATCTATCATATGAGCACATGATCCAGTCAACATGTTTAAATTAGTTAAACAAACTGGATACTGAATTAAACATAGTCTCAATTATACTAGTATATATATATAACCCCAATGAATCTTTAACAATAGATTTGCATAGCAACGCATAGATAATATATCAACAGGCATAATTATAAAACAAAGAATAATATTCAGTGTTGTACTCAGCAATTATGTATATATTTAAATGTGTGCCTCTAAAATATAGTAAAATCTTCATCATGATGCCAATTTGATTAATAGATAACTACTTCACCTCTACTTGATTATTAGAGAAAGGAACCCATTCACCTAAGCTTGACATGGGTTCAGGAATGAAGTGTCTTAGCTTAGACAAAGGTCCGTGTCTTTTCACTGTGCTTTTAACAGGATGCACTATTCCAGGCAACTGATATATTCATTATTCATGACTGGCTGGATGAAGTAATTTGAAAAAGTGATAAAAAAAAATGTAGAGACACAGTATAATCACTAAGTAACAGTGTCGAGAATGAGGTCAAACAACCATAAATATTAAAGTCTTATTTATATTAATATATATAGATATATGATCCCATATGTTACTATGCTAGAAAATTTATTATAGAATAATAAAAAAACCTCTTTTAATGTCATTAAATTAACTTATATGTGGATATTGTAATGCAGGTATTGTATCAGCATTTTACTTATAGTATGATTAATCAAGAATTATCATTATTTAACTAATTTATGCACATAGACTTGATGAATATTGAATAGATAATTATATGATGAAGATCACACTGAACCCTCTATTACAAAATATAAAAATAACAGACACACATATATATCACATCCCCCAATACATATTTATTTAATAAGCATTTGGTTTAATTAAGTATACATATGTATAGTAATAATTGTGAGGTACTTTTCTAAAAATATAAATTAACAAATTAAATAGATGCATATATATACAGAACGTCTTCCTTAGTATAATTATAAAATGAATATAGAGTTTAGTTAAACTAAATGGCAATGTATTCTTTTCTCTCTCTTTTAAAAACATTTAATAATAATAAAAATAACTGCTGGAGGAGATGGATGGAATTCTTTCAAAAATCAAAATAACTTTCACAAATTATTTAGAAATGACTTTTGCTTTATTATAGTAGGTTGGGGAAAATAAAAATAAAAGTTTTAACTTATTTAAACTATCTTCCAGCTCCTCTCTTATATATATATATTTCATATTGCCAATCAAATAATAAATACAAAAAAAAAATTGTTGATTTTATAAGTATGCTAATGATACATCAATATATATTGTAACCCGACCTCATACAACCTCTTTACCTTGGTTGTCACTATTTCCTGATGAGAGCATATTGTAGGAAGGAACCATTGATTGGCATTCCCCAATCCAGATGTCACCCCACCTACAACAATATTTCCTGCTCATCAGAGGATGTAACACCATAGAGACTGGAAACACCTAAAAAATTGTGTGTTTGGTTTCCCCAAACAGTGCCACTAGAGTTCCATCTCACTACAACCTGATTTACCTAGATCTAGTTATGCCAGACATAGCTCAGGAGGCATGAGATTCTCATGAACAAGTGCAATGAATGACAAATGATGCAACATGAACAATTGGATTGGTTTTATATAACAATAAATTTATTTCATAACATTTGTTAAGATCATTAGTTCTCAATAGTTATTTTGAACAATAATCCCATAAAGTTTATCATTAGTTCATTTTTGATATAGTTCATTTTTAGAATCCATTTTTTGGTATGCGCATATTTTCTTGGGTTCCATTGATCAGTTACTCCTCATTTGTGGTGTATTTATCCACGGTGTTCTTTAATTTTTTAGTTGTGATTCAAATATTATTCCTTGATCTATGTGCAGCTGTATTTTACTGACAAGCATTTGTAATTCCTTCTCTTATAGATGTGTATTATTTTCTTAAGCACTTCTAATGCTTTCAAGTATAACTGTGTTTTGTACATAACATTTATTATTCCACCATCTATAGACGTACCTTAATTATATGATTATATTTCATTCAGATTGATATATGTGGCATATATAATTTATACTAGTGCAGACATTTTGTTTACATAATCATTTATGATTTATTCCATTAAAGACATTTTGATTATAAACTTTGGGATTTATTTCGATACAGACATAATGTGTGTCTAAAATATAAGTATTCATGAGTTTTTCCAATAAAGGTGTATTTTGTATACAAGTATTCATGATTTATTCCAATAAAGATGTATATTGTATACAAACATATAAGTATTTATGAGTTATTTCAATACAGACATATTTTGCAGATCAGATATAAGTATTTGTTCTTTATTTCATTAAAGATGCATTTTGATTATAGACATCTACGTTTTTATGATTTATCCCCAATAAAACATATTTGCATATAGAAATATAATCATTTATGATTTTTTTCAAGAATGATGATTTTTGATTATAAACATATAAGTACTAATTCTTTATTTCCACACAGACATATTTGGTATATAAAATGTATAAGCATTTATGATTTATCCTAAGAAAAACATATTTGTATATAAAATATAATCATTTATGATTTATTTCAAGAAAGATGTTTTTTGATTATAAACATATAAGTATGTAACATTTCATAAAATCGTTACCTCCATTTTCATCCGGTGTGTTCATCCACTACAGGTTACTATTGCATTTCAAAAAGGGGTTGGTTTATTTAAGCTGAATGGTGTTATTTAATTTCCATTGGTATTCACCCAGGCATAGCTTGAAGATTCATGGCTTAGATAGAGAGAAAGCTATTACTGACTAGCCTATCATCATATGCTTCCCATATTAATACTTTTCTTTTCAACACCCAACAATTGCAGGGTTCACATGTAGTATAACTAGATTTCTCAGCTGGGATGACCTGTGTGGCTGTAAATATAATTATTCCAGAGGTGACTCTGCACTAAAATCATTGGGCAACTAAACAGCTAAACAACACATAGATAGAACTTTTTTTGAACTTCAAGCTTCACTATTTATACCCTGATCAAGTCTCTGGATTAATCCAGCATGACTCCACTATATCTGATTTGTCAAACAGCTTTCACTTAAGCCCAATTATTTTTCTTTTGTTGATGATTGGATATTTTAGTTTTAGCAGGAACAGATGAGGAATTAGGCAGATTATCAAATTTGGAAAACAAGGCAGCAATTATCACACTTTGTATACAACAACATCGGCTCAAAAATTAAAATATATTTTAATAAATGCCAGTTTTAAATGCTTAAAGATGTATTTATTTAATGATTTAAAAATTATAAAAATCAATAATGAAGATTCTTTATTTCACCTATCAAGATTATTGAAAAGTTGCTTTTTTTATTATATATGTCTGTTTTACTTTAATCAATCACTTTAAGTGGAAGGGGAGAATAAATATTAAAATATATTCATGAAACAATGTGTCTGTTTCAATATATATATATATAAAACAAGAAAAAAACAAAATTAGTTAATTGTTAGAATACATAACTTAACCCTATTAACAATAATAAAAAAATGACAAAAATAAAAGTTACCGGTAAGTTTGACATGCATATATATATATGGGTTAAGATTTATATGGATGGCAAATTCAGAGTCTATTTTTAGAGGCTTCATGATGCAGCCATTCTTTCTTGAAGGTTGTTTCAGTTTACATCATGGATGTCTATACTCATTTTTCCATTTAAATAGGTCTTTTTTCTGGTAGCAAAGGTAAGCAGTTATTAGGCACGATTCTTCCATCTTCTTCTGGGTTTCATATGTAGGATTCCCTTCAAGTATGGACAGTAGGGTGGAAATAAAACTTCCCTACTCAGGCATGACTTGTATAGAGATTTATATATTGATCCAGACTGTAGATCAAGATGATGATTGTTAGAACAAAGAAAAACTCTAGTATTTATACTTTTCAACTTTTTTTTACATTAATTAATTGAAATCTACCAATGTTTCCATTGTTTACAAGCTCTTAAAAGCATCATATGATTTGACACTATTGTTAAACAAACGATTTTATATTATCTCATTTTTTTAATGGATCGTAAGTTAATTTTTTACTTAATCAGTTTTGTGCATTAACTAATTTCTTTATCTACTGCTGCAATACTTTTTTATATTTGCTGATGAAATAATTTATTTGACTTTAAACTTTTTTTTTATAATTTCTAAATTATATAATTTAAATTTCATTTATAATTTACAATTTATTTTAATATTATATACACACATATATCATTAATCATTTATTTTAATATCCATTCATTATGTTTGGCTTTATAGTCTGTGGTTAAATAAACAGTAAATGGTGAAGCACACCTATATATGACTATATATTGTAACAATATATAAATATGCCGTTACATTAATTTAAAATAAAAACTTTAAGTTCGCAAATAAAAATAAATTTATTAAAAACTAAAAGCTAAATGTGTATATGTATATATATTCACACAGATGCAAAACTTTAAAAATATTTTTTTTTAATAAATAAAAGTATTTGAACGTACTTTGTTATAAAAAAGTACAAGATTTAAAGATAAAATATTTTTGTAAATGGAAATGATTGTTTTATAAATTAATTGAAAAGCAAACTGGCCCTTGGGCTCTTATATACTGTAATTAAAAAGTCAGAGGATAAGTTAGATAAGAGAATAAAAAGAATTAGCTTGACCAATGAAAGCACCAAGCCTCAGCCCAGACCCTAATGAAAATGATGGATTGGTGACGTTTTGTTGGTTGAATCTGTGTGGATACTATAAAAAGAGAAATATTGAGTTCCAGACAGTTCCAGCTTGATTGTTTTTGAGAGTTGTGATAGGATGCACATATCACACTCTCTATTTTAAAAAGAAATAAAATGACTGTGATTCCGAAATGAAACCAGCTAAGATCGCCTCCATAACATCAGACCGGTCTTGCAATGGGGACATCATGGGAATCAGCACCAAGAACCATGACTTTTCTCCTTTAAGCTATTGAACTGAACAATTTCAAAATTTAAAAATAATTAAGAACTTTCGTTCAAACTTTTAAGATTCAGCTAACCTAAATTTAAAAATGAACTCTTATCTGATTTTCAAATTGACAATTAATGTTTAAATTATATATATCTGACTTATGTTTCAAATTAATTATAAATGTTTAATTTTTACATATTTGCTTGCTAAAAAAAAAAATCATTTCCATTTTATTATTTTTTATTTGTATTAATATTTATTGTTTGAATTTAAATGCATGAAATTTAAGTTGGGTATGGATGTTGCATGGATTCGTTAGCAGTTGATTATGTTGTGGTTTTCATATTCGATTAGAATATATGTCAGCGATGTCAATGTGGCATCTTATGATGAATGCCATTGGGTTTCTTGTATTCCCTCTGCAATTGACGTTATCAATGACTTTGTATTTTGATCAGTTATGTTTATTTTGAAATGTTTTTAAGCGTGGAATCTGTGCAGCCGATCTATACTCAACATTATAAAACAAATTTTATAAAATTCATCTGTGTGAACGTATATAAATGTTAAATTTAAGTTGGGAATGAATGGCTATATAGATTTGTAAAGTTATATATATAGTTTAAGGGAGGGTAATATTAGGTTATTTGTTTTTGTAGTTAAATTGGGTCAATGGATTAGATGTATTGATGTAATTAGTAAATGTAGCATGAGATCCACTATGGGCAGGATTGCATATATACACCACACACCTTCTGTTTGCCTATGGATGGGATTGTAAGTCAGCAAAAAGGACTGCAGTCCATTCCTATGGAGTTTTTTGTTTATTGTTCTACTCGCCAACAGATGTAGCATTCCTGTTTGATTGAGAGTCAATGTCTTCTCTAACTATACTGTTCAGATGTATATTCCTGACAGTATAGTATATTTAGTGCTGTTGTATTTTCATGCTACATTGAATACATTAATGTATCAGATGGATTGATGCCGGTTTGACTGCGAACTTTTGGCCGAAGGTTAAATAAGGGATAGAATATTTTCTTTTCAAATGCAGATCTAAGTAGTCTATTCATACTCGATGATCTTAATAAAAATATTAAATTCATTCATACTCAACAGTCTTAAAATAATAATTTAAATTAAAAATTAATATAAAAATCTAAATAATAAATGTTATTCCTCAAATTTAAAATGATTATATATGTGCGTAAATAAATATTGTTTGTGTGTTAATTACTAGCAGTGGCTTTTATTTTTTTATATGTAAGATATAAATTAAAGATATAGATTATTATCTCTGTGTCTCCACTGAGCTAGTGATAATGGGCTAACGATCTAAATATAAAATAAAGTGGGATCTTAACAGCACGTATCTGTTTACTTTATAAATTTTTCTAGGTTCACATGCCTAGATGGTGCCCTTGTAATGCAGATACATTAAGATTCGATATTCACTTTCTTTTGGATCATTATAATATATATGTATAGCTTCAGTGGAAAACTCCTATCTGCATAGAATCCTGGCATTATTGTATTAGACAATTCAATACTGTGATCTGAATCCATAACATGGAGCCAGATTGTTGGTTATGACAAATGTTGTTTAACTGCATTATCATGTTTATTTCTTCTAGTACTGAATCACCTACTGATCATATCTGTCATAAGAAGCTTTACAAATTCCCTATATATTTTCATAAACTCCATGAGCCTCAATTTATATGTATAGTGTAATTAGCAAATCTTAATTTTATTTTGTTATTATTGTTTCTAATTAATAAATTTATACTTCATTAAGTTATTCCAGTGAATTTATTTAATCTTAAAAGAGATTTTAAAATTATATGTTTATTTATTTATTCATCTCTTGCTCACAGAAAGTTATAGAGCTCTTGCTCATGAATTGGATTCATGCATAATGGTCAGGTATATAAATTGGGGTTTATGCTTAGTATTATGTACATTCAAATTTTATTACTTCTCTAATGCTGTGTGGTGCAAAAACATGTTCTTTAAAATCTATGGACCAAATTTTATTTTAGTTTTACATAGAAATTAAGTTTATAGTTGAGTATTAATGGTAGAGGTCACTGATAATAATCAGCATGTTTTAGTATCCCAGCATTATTTTTTAACTGTTATATTCTGATGGATTAGCACTTAAGTTTGTGCATCCAAATTATTGTTTACATAATCCACCTCACATTTGGAAAGGATTAAATAATTAGCTTAGTCTATAGTGGATCATTTTCAAATTCAGTCACAAATTTGCTATTGATTTTTTTTTTTATTATTCTTCTCTGTAATGTCGGTGAACTTATTGTTAGTCTTTGTTTTTGCTAATCTCTCATGTTCATATTTATTATATTCATTTGTATCTTTAAATTTGATTTATTAGCTAGGGTTGATGATGATGAATGCCATCACCCCAGGTTCACCAATGTTTCTTTATACCATTACAATATATATTATAAGGTTACTAGTAATCATTAAGGTATTTAACTGAATTTTTCAATGCAAGACTTGCAAGTAAAGAAAGTTTGACCCTCATATATGCAAAACTCTGAAATAAACTCTACAATAAACAAATATTTAAAAATAAATAATATCTATAGCTAGCTTATGGCATGATGAAAAATGTTAATAGTGGGTCATTTTAATGAGATTTATTTAAAAAAATTTTTGATTGTAAGATAATTTTTGGGATGGATATCAAGCCTTCTAGCTATTATTCATTTTTATATATTGTTATTTTGTATAATATAGGACTTGGTCCAGAGTTTTGTGTTTATAATATATAATGTAAGTGTGTGTGTAATAACATAAATTAAAATTCAGTTATGATGTAACAAGGAACAACCGATTATCATTGAAAATAAAAACGGAAACAAAATTATTTAGTGATAAGTTTACTAAGACTGGAATCACTTTTAGCTTAATATTTTAACTATTACAGAAGTAATAAATGGAACATAGATACTTTATATGTATAAAAATTTAGTTAGATAGATACATATATACATGTATATTTCATTAGATAGATAGATAGATAGATAGATAGATAGATAGATAGATAGATAGATAGATAGATAGATAGATAGATAGATAGATAGATAGATAGATAGATAGATAGATAGATAGATAGATAGATAGATAGATAGATAGATAGATAGATAGATAGATAGATAGATAGATAGATAGATAGATAGATAGATAGATAGATAGGTAAAACAGTAGAAAGATAGGTAGATAAGTAGGTAAGTAAGTGAATAGCTAGATAGATGGCTAGATAAGTAGATATAGATAAGTATATAGATTGTTGAGTGGATAGATATATAGATAGATGGATGGATAGATAAACAGATAAATAGATTAAAATAAATTCTCCATATATTTTTTTAGATAAATTTCAGTTAAAATGTGACCAGAAAACTATTAATTTAAAACAGTTATCACAAATTAAATCACCACTATTGTAAAAATAATATTTGTCTGATCCATCTTTAAAACAAAATTGGTAGTTTGCCTAGTTACATTATGACTGAAATTTATCTTTAAAAAAATACACTAAAACATTATTTAAATTATCAATACTTATATCTCTATACGTCCATAAAAATCTTCTAATTATATATAGATATGTATGTAGATTTATATGTTTATAATATAAATTTGATTTGCGTATCAACGTATCTTTTTATATACACATACAACTAGGCAGGAGAAGTTTAGTACTCCAACAGATGCATTATTACTGCATTACAAGGAATTTTATAAATGTACGGCAAAGGATATTTATTTATCTTTCATATAAAATATCAGAACTTTTTAATATTTATTTAAACTTATGTTATCGGTTTGCTTATTTGATAAAAATATAATAAATTTTAGGTTAGCAGTTAACTGATAATTTTTTTTAACTGGAAATAAACAAAGACTGTTTTCATTGATCTAAATATAAGTTTATCAATACTAATAATAAATAAAGATAAACTGAAGACAAATATATTTTTATTTATTCTTTAGTTAAGGGTCATATTTATTTATAGCAGTATGCAACATAAATTGAGAGCTTCAAATCTTGTTCTTTCTTATTCTTTAAAATATTTGGAAAATTTATCATTTCTTTTCGTAGACATACCGATTTATTATAATTTGTGTACTATTAAAATAAATTCAAGGATTTAAAAAAAAGTTCTCTTTCATCTTAAAAACATAAGAATTATATCTAGAGATATTAATGGCACCTGCTTACACTTAAAAGGAGTGTTCTGCATGGTTTAGTGCAGTGATAGAATGTCAGACTCTGTAGTGTAAAAGTCTTGTACAGATATCAGTTCTGGTATTTCCAGCACTCAAATATCTTAGGAATTAAGAGGAATAAAAAAGCCATTCGATTACATTTATTTACTTAAAAAGAGTGTAATAACTGAAACACAGGCTTATTATATAGCTATGTCTATATATGTAACATATAGGGTATATGAGCACAGACTTTCACATGACCCACCACTCTCCACACTATCTCATAACACTGATACACTTGAACACATATATGTTGAAAAGATAAATAATCAGCAATATACATATTTCATGCTAAACCAGCAATCATCAGTTGGTCCAGATTACCATCTCTACACATATGTGCTACAAGTGCTCAGATATATATTAAGATAACCAATCTTCATACTTTAATGGAAAGGCTTCAATGTACTCCACACTACAACTCTTCAGCCATCCATCCAATTGAAAATCTGATGTGCTCATATACCCTATATATTACATATATAGACACAGGTATATAATAAACCTGTTTCAGTTATTACATAGTAGAGATGTCTGCCCATCCCATATATGTATTAAATGGATTATGTGCTGTACATGAGGGGTTAGATTGACCTTAGGTCAAGATGGGTTTGACAAAAATCTCAGCCTCAGGGTGGCCTTTGAGCATTCCATCATCAGATTTTCAATTGGATGGATGGCTGAAGAGTTGTAGTGTGGAGTACATTGAAACCTGTCCATTAAAGTATGAAGATTGGCTATCTTAATATATATCTGAGCATTTGTAGCATATATGTGTAGAGATGGTAATCTGGACCAACTGATGATTGCTGATTTAGCATGAAATACGTATATTGGTGATTATTTATCTTTTCAACATATATGTTTTCAAGAGTATCAGTGTTATGAGATAGTGTGGAGAGTGGTGGGTCATGTTAAAGTCTGTGCTCATATACCCTATATATTAAAAAGAGTATGAAAGATAGATTTGTGATATAACGGGGAAAAGTAAATGCAATACGTGGTAATTATAAAAAGCAGTAATTAAAGTTTAAAAATAATTAAGAATTAGAATTAAGAAAACAAATAATTATGTAATATTTTTATTCTAAATAAGTATTATTGAAATGTAAAATAATGTTTTGGTTAATTAAATTGAATATTTAGTCTGAGATTTTTTTTTTAATAACAAAGAAACGATTACATTATTTATTTTAAAAAATATATTTATTGACATAATAAAATTGTACAGATGAATAAAAAAAATGCACTTTGTTAATGTTCACTCATCCATTGCTGACATTGGTCTGGTAGATGTATGCCAGAGCCATTCTCTGCACAAGCAGGTTGATAAGTGATTACATACATTCCATTTTGTTGGTATAGACCACCCCTTTTAAGGTTGGCCCAATAATGCTAACCTATCAGATGGGATACATGTAGTGTGAAATCAATGTCTCTCTAGTAGAATCCAGCATGTTGCATCAAATACTACTTCATTTACAATACACCACAATGTGGATATATCAGGTCGAATATTCATGTAGAGACTGTGGGCCATACTAGTAGGATCCATGTATTAATAAATAAAAATCTGGAGGATAATATCTTATCCTTGTTTTGAAGAGCTTTGAGCTTATCGCAAAATATAGCATTGGGGTCCGGTGTTGGTTGTGTGAACTTTGACCTGCATCTTGTGTACCAAAAAGCATATGTCAGGAAAACAGATACCCTAATAACTGTAAAGTCTCCAGAGGAGAGATAACCCCTGATGTCCAGGATTTTATCCACTGCTATAATGTAGTGTTGAGTGATGATACTTCTAATACCATTATAGCCTGGACATATATTTAACATATGATTAAAGGTTTCCTCTCCTCTAGAGCAGGCATGACAAATTGGGTCTATTTTATTTAGAAACCGCTGGTAGTATAAGAATGAATTAGTTGGCATGGAGCCCATATTCACCTTGATCAGATAATCCAAAAGTTTGGGCTCCAGTAGCAGATATTTAAATATTGTGGTGATTTTATGATTGCTGCACCCTAATTGAGTATAAATAGCTGTATATTCAGGATTCAGCAGGCGATGTGCCTGCCAGATGCTGATTTTATTATTAAACTCAGCTGTTGAGTGCCTGATGTATAAAAATTGTTGTTTAATAATGGTGTCAAGCCATGTGTCTTTACTGGGGGGAGGTCTGTCAGTAGTTATTACAGAATCTATAATATCTGATAGAGAGTATTTTTCCCCAGGTTTACTAAAAGTGAATGCCCTTTTTGGACATTGATTGTCTGTATTGAATGGAGACCCATACCATTATGTCTCCTGTGAAACTGAAGACTGTGGATGCTAATTGCAGTGGTCCATCCTCTCCATAAGAGCTGACCACAGATCCTCTGAATTTGCAAGCTGAATGATTTGGTAACTGTCATTATTGGCAGGTAGTAATTTATGCTCACCATGAACTTCATATTAATCAGAGCAATGCTTCCCTTGTAGAGATAGGTAAGTCCTTGACAGTGATTGAACCACCTTAGTAGCATTGCTGATGATGTATTTTTGTAGGCAGACAGACATAGCAGTCTGTGACTTGAAGATAGGGAACCCCAGAAAATACTGAGGTTCCACTAAAAAATTTGATAGTATTTTCTTACCAGGATGATGACTTGTGAGGATTGATGGATAACATAATTTTTAGTATAATTGATAATGATGGAGTGAAGTGTCTTCAGATGTTTATGGGATGGAAGAATCACAAGTATGTCATCCATGTATGCAAAAACCTTGATGTTTTTCTTAAGCCGGGGCATATATATCCCTGGAAGCTGATCTAGCTCTTTAATCAGAGGGTCAATGTACTTAATGAACAATAGATCACTCAATGGTGATCCTTGTGGTATGGATCTTGAAGGGTCAAATCCGTCTGAGTAATGTTCATTTATGGAAATATGAATGTGCCTATTATTCAGGAGATTGTCCAATATCTGAATTATCTGCTTTGATATGTCCAACTGAGATAGCAATTCAAGAAGAATGTTGACATCTATGGTATCAAAATCATTGGACACATCTAACTGAACTGCCACTGGCTAGGTTTTCTGTTAGATCTGATGTGATCAAGCAGAATTTTCACTTCACCAATTGCCGTCAGCACTGATGATCCTTCCTTGCAAATTGAGAGGCCAATATATCCTGTAGAATAGCATCCTGAATTTTTTCTTTAATTATACCCTCCATGACTTTGAACAAAATTGGTGTCATCGATATCGGCCTGATGCTGCTAAGAGAGGTAGGAACCGGTTCTTTTTTTATAAATGGGACCATGGTAATTGGATATAGGTTAGGGATTACTATCCTTTCAATGGTGAGGTAGTTTAACATGTTTAATATAATCTTCGCAGTAAAAAAATTTAAGTGAGTGAACACAAACTTCAGGATAGCATGAATCCCAGGATGAACATTATCAGGGAGACCTGCAACCTACTGATGATGACCTGGAGTGTAATACCATGATCTGCCTCTCCAGCTGTGACCACCCACTCCATGGCAGGGTTTGTCCGGTGACCTAAGAGTAGGTTTTGATAGTGACTTTCTATGTGTAAGATCATATTCGCACCAGTAACGCTGCCACCACTGATGAGCAATGAAGTAGGAACCTCCTGTTTCTTTCTGGCCCCCAGAGCCCACCTGAGATAGCCCCGGGTCCAGCAATGTTGAACTGGCAGGAAATTCTTTGCATTTTTTGTAGCTATTATCTCTGCTACTGCTGACTGTTTCGATCTGTATGAAGCTTTTAGTTCAAGTAAGTAATCAATGTTGTTATCCTGACCACCGAAGTTTTTAATTTTTCCATTCAGACTGTCCAATTCATGCATCAGTGTGGTTGTCCCCTTAATCTTGAAGGTGTATTGGGATATAAGCAATTGAATAATGCCTATAAATGTAGTCCAGGCCTCGACTGGGTGTAGGTATATGAGGTTCACCTTGTGAAAAAGAATGTAGGCCTCTGAGAAAAACACCTCAGTGGCATTGGTTCTAGTGAACATTCTGAGACTCCGGTTGACTTTGATTTGTTGAAAGTTGTTCTGCTCTAGGGATGGCATAATCGCAAAATGATCTGAAAAAGCTGTCAGTTGCAGTCTTGCTTCTATCCCATAGTGCAATTTGGCTGAATAGAACATTAGATCAATGAGCGTGTGACTGTTTTTTGTATAGAAAGAAAATGCATCAGGTGGAGAGAATCCCCTCCCATTGAGAAATACTTTGTTGAGTAGGGGTAAATATTTCTTTGTGAAGGACTCATAAGAGATGTTAAAGTCACCGAGGAGAATGGTAGGTGCATTATTAGTAGTAGTAATTAGGTTAATTTTGTGGACTATTTTCAGCAGTGTTGCATGAACATTGGTGCTATATACGTAAATCACATTGAAAGTATTCAAGGAGAAGGTAAACTCCATGGCGATTAGGTTCTGATCTAGATAAATTATTCTGAAGGAGGTTGGAGCCAGAAGATTATTTATTATTACCCCAACTTCTCCCCTAGCAGCATGACCTGTAGAAAAATGGGTAAATTCTATTTTACTAAGTTCTACTTTAATGTAGTTGTTCGAGTTTAGGTGAAATTTTGTTTCCCCTATGAACAACATATGTGGTGAGTTTTGCTTAAAGAAATGCCTGATGGCATTAATATGACTGAGGGAATTAATTCCTCAGACATTGACAGCAGAGATTAAACATTTGTTGTTATCCATTGTGAGACGGCCCGCTAGATTCCACCGCAGGCGGTTTCCTTAAAGAATCAGCAGACTCTTTTTTTTATATTTAATTTTCATGCTAAGATTATCTTATTTAACAATAATAAATTGGTTGTCTTTTTCAAGTTATCTGAGATGTCAGCCTGCACAATTAATTTCAAATGTTTTAAATAAATATTAGGCCCATGCTGGAGAGGGAATTATATTAATAATTTTTATTAGGCATTCATTAGATTAGAGATTATCCAGTAATGGATAATATTTCTGTAGTGTAATTTTTACTACACCCCTCTCATGCAAGGTAAAAACTGGTTTCTATCCATTTTTAACATATTCTGGAGGAATGTAATCATAAACATATGATCAAAGATATTAAAAAGATCTAAGATGTACATTTTCTATTTATACATACTGAGCATTGATAAAGATGTATGTAAGAGATTGTGATCTGGGCAAAGTGATGAGTGCTGATTCAGCATGAAATGTGCAGCTTGGGGATTATAGATATCTCTCACATGTTTTCAATCATATGTTTATGATTACATCATTCCACAAATTATTAAAAGTGGATAGAAAGTAGACCTTACCTTGCATGAAAGTAGCATAGCAATTTAAAATTACACTACAGAAATATTATTCATTATAGGGAGAGGAGATTTAGTGGAACTTTTAGTTAATGGTTTTTAACTTAGAGTAAAATTAAGTATCCAACAGGATTTTATAGAAATTAAATTTGCTAAACACAAGTAATGAATATGAAAAACACTTCTATGGGAATTGCTAATGCTTAGATCATCATGGCATACTTTATAAAGCTAAGAAATAAAAATAATGTTTATATTCATGACTTATCTATGGCAATATATATAATATAGAATTCAAATTATGTATGAAAGAGGTGTAATCATAAAATAAAAATAAATATTGTTATTAACAATAGCCAAAAAAAAGTTTTAGAACAGAGAATTAAGAATTAAAAAATAACAATTGGTGTTTGTTTAAAGAAATGGCATTGTAGTAATAAATTTCTGGAAATGTGAAAATAAATACAAATTTCATACATTGTAATCACAATAAATAAGTTAATTTGTAATAATTAGATAGATAATTTATATAATTCAGTTTTCAAATGCAATTCCTAACTGCATTAATCTACAATATCTTCTTAGAAAAAAACATTAACAATTATAAATAATTATTTTTATTAGACTATAAATTAGTATTAATTTTTTAGCTCAGATTTATACTTTAAACTTAGTTAAAAATTTATATAACAATAAATTTCACTGGCAATATCATTCATTTAATTACCCTCCTTCTTTCTATTCATGCGTCTTATCTTATATATAATGAAAATTATCAATCATTCCATACGATTAAAACACATGGATAAAGATATATAAAAAAGTAATTGATTGCAAAGGTAATTTTTGCTTTGACGTTAATATTTTTATGGAATTAATATTCCACTCAAAAGAGAAAATTGTAATAAGCAATTAAGGTTATAAAATAGTTGTTTTTATAAGATTGTATGAAGTTTTTTACTAACTGCAGAAATGTCACAGCTGTACATCAAATTAGTTTATGTAGAGAAAGATATTATATATTCATTTCAATAAATAAAAAATGATTACAAAGTCACTTTATATGAAATATTTTTCAATAATCCAAGATCTTGGAAATTTTCTATGAATATAAAAGATCATTATATTCAAATATATGATCATTGGAAAATAACTGAAAAGCAAAATGTAGTGAAGAAATTTACTTTAGGTCATTCTATAGCTAAAGATGATAAAGCTACTGCTATATGTTTAATTTATAATTATAATAACTTAAAAAAATGTCCTTTTAAAAATCTACAATAAAATATATAAATTGCTATGAATATAATAGTAATTATCCAGTTTATATTAGATATTATGGCTATAATTTTAAGTGGTATCAGAAAGCTATATTCTTATGATATTTAGAAACTGAATGTATTATCCAAAATTGTAATGAATGGCAAAATTGATGTCATTGCCAATTTTCTTATTAGACATTCAGTTAGATTGAAATCTAAATACCCCCAATAAAAACAATCTGTATAAAATTTTTATTTTATTGATATTTATTAGAATGATAGAGATTACTTGATTAAAAGTCTACTGGATATAAAGAGATCTCATAATTCTAAAAGTCTGAGAACTATTGTTTCATCCTGAATAAAATAATATGTTTTATTTTAGTCTGCTTATTTTTCAAAAAGAAAAGTTTGCATAAATATACATATATTGATTCATGAAGAAAGCTGTTTTTTTTTAAATAATTTTTAAAAAGTTTTTTCAATTGTGAAAAGTCATTTTGATATTTAAATTATATTAATTTAATGTTATACGAGTATTTTTATTAATAATTTTTATTTTGTGGCAAAATTAAATTATTTGATTTTTTCCTCATAATGAAAAATTAAAAGGCATCAATATATCATTTCACTAATGATTGGGAAGAAGAGTTTATATTCATCATGTATAAAAAAAAAGTCTTTACATTTATTGAGTAATTCTATAGTAGCTTTACCGAAAAGAGGTAATCTAACTCTTTATATTCTAAGACGCCATTTTTAACTTTAAAAAAATTACAAGAAATATATTTTTGATATATTTTCTATTTTATTACAATAAATATAAATATATATACATTGTTAGAAAGATAAAACATGAAAGAATGTAATAAAGCTGATAAAATAGTCATTATCTAAAAAAATATTAAAAAACTAGATTTTTAACACTTTTAAACATGTTTATTTTTACATTGGTTTACAAATTTTAAATTTTGAAAGTTATATGCTAAAATTACAATTTCATAGACAGCTTTATCACATTTGTCATAAAATGCTGAAAAAAATGATATATAATATGTCTTATCTGAAGTAATTTCAGTGAAAAATTACAAAAACAATGCAATTGGTAACTTCCATTTTTACTACCTGATCCAGATTCTGTCCTTCAATATTAGGGTATCTGCCAGAAATGTTTGGTTCTTTTTCCATGCAGGGTATCTGTTAGAAATATGTTTAAGTTTTTAGTGGGAGAAAAGTAAGAATAGTAGTTTACAAGATATGCAAAAAGAACTTTAGTAAATTGTAATGTATTACATTATTATATTATAATATTATTATATATTAATTATTATATTATATTAGTGAAAAATGGGATGTGACCTAAAATGTGTATTCTTTTCAAATAAAGTGTATTCAAATAAATATCAAACAGTAAGAACAGCTTATGAAATATTATGCAAACAGAACTATAGTAAATTAATATATTTAAAAATATAATTATTATATTACTGGGGAAGGAGGGCCACTTAAAATATGTCTCCTTTTCAAGTAAATAATGTGTACTCAAAAAATAAATATCAAACAAAAATTTCTCTAAGATAAAATGAATAAAAACTAAGTAAAATCAATAAACATCAAAATAAACAAATTTATTATGAGCACTGATTATAAATGTGTGTGAGAGATGGTGTATGAAGTAGATAGCTGAGGGTATGTGATGAGTCTGGATGTGTATGTTTTTATATCATTGAAATGTATTGTCTAAAATTATATAGTATATTTATTCTTTTCTATATATATTTAATTATATAAAAAAGTAATAAAAAATAAGTAATAAAAATAGGTAATAAAACTACTTAAATACTGAAATAAAATCATAATATATCTTGCCTATGGCACTAAATATATATATATGATTGAGTCTGAATGTGTATGTTTTTATATCATTGAAATGTATTATCTAAAATTATATAGCATATGTATTCTTATATATATATATTTAATTAGATATAAAAAAAGTAATAAATAAGTAATAAAAGTAATTGAATACTCACTGACTCCTGGCTAGTAAGTGTCCATTTCAAATTTGAATTTCCTGAGGCATTAGATCTGACATCCATGATTGTCTTTGCAGATAAAAAATTTCTCCAATCCTTTTTTTTTTTACACTGAGCTTCTAAGTGACATGAAAATGAGCTTCTAGAAAAAGGGCTTACAAATACACATTGCCACTTTCATATCTATATCAATCTGTAAGAGAATACAATTCAGCCATAAAAAAGATTTCCCATAAAAAAATCTAAAAAAAAATGAGAAAAAAAAAATTTAAAATTGTATTTAAAAAAAAAATCATAAAAAATCCAAATTTCATCTTAGAAAAAAAAAGGTTATTTAAAACATAATAAAATAGCGGATCAAATGCTCTGAGACCTGTAAATGTATGATTTACTGATTCTGCACAAACTCAGTTGAAACTCTAAATTTTTGAACAGAGGCTCTCAGGGGTGCTTCAGATAAAAGGGTCTAAACATACACTTTACTACTATTCATTTAAGTTTTCATCGAGACTTTCCTCCAAAATCTATAATAAAATCTGAAGTACAAAGATTAAAAAAGATTTCTAAATTCACAGCAGTCTTCATCCAAAAAAAGTTGTTGTAAATCAACAATGGCAATGGTGGCATCTCTCCATGTGTGTCAAATTTTTATAAAGCACAAAATCTTTTAATAGATGGTGAGATATTCAAAGAAGCTTTTTTGGCTGCAGCATATAGCTTATTTTACAATATTAAAAATAAAATGTAGATTGTTGATGCTATCCAAGATATACAACTTTCCAGACAAACTATAACAAGATGAATTGAAACATGGTGATGGATTTACAATCACAACTTAAATGAGATTTTGAAAATTGTTCATAGTTTTCACTTCAATTTGATGAGTCAACTGATAGTAGCAATATATCCCATAGTTTATTAGTACGTATTTCCTGATTTGACTGTAAAGGAAGAATTTGTCAAGATCCTATCTTTACAAGAGTGAACCAGAGGAGAGGATATCTGCAATCTTTTTAAAGCTTTCATAATCTCTGATAATCTTTCTCTTAAAAAGCTTGTTTCCATTACTACAGATGGTACTCCTTCTATGACTGGTTATGAAAATGGATTTTTTAGCATTTTGTAAGAAAGATATTGATTTTCCTAATTTTATTTCATACCACTGCATACCTCATTAACAATCATTATGTGGTAAAATGTTGAACCTTGATGAGGTTATGAATACAACTACTAAAATAATCAATTCGATTAGGGTGAAAGCACTGCAAAAAGATTGTTTCAATCATTTTAGATAGCATTGGTGCAGATTACAGTGACTTAGTTCTCCATAATTTAGAGAGTTGAGCAAAGCTAATGTTTTAGAAAGATTTCACAAGCTGTTGCCACAAATAAAAGATTTTCTGGATGAAAAAAAATATCCTTGTGCTGTTTTACTTCACAACAAGGTGTGGCTGTAAAAGCTAGCATTTTAAACAGATTTAAGCCAATAAACATCTCATGACTATCACCTCTTATGCTTGTGTATAACTGTTGTTAAAGCAGGCAAAACTCACTATACATCTTGCCACACACAGCAAGCTAGAGTAATCAATGGATGCCAGAAGGCTTGTGCATAAAATCCCCATCTAATGCCTATTCATCCAATATCCCCAGACTAGTTTCTGGCTTGTGACCTTCATCAGTAAGGAGCCTTGGATCTGAGAGCACTGCACCTAGATCTGAGGATCTAATGCAACTCTCCAGCAACCACCTTTTATCTCCACTTAACTACAATACTATGAGTCTTAAACTGAAAACACCTTAATGTTTTCAATCCAAGCTGATTAGCTTATATAGTCATATGGGTCTGAAACCAGTTCAGTACCCATACATTTTTGTGTCTTTGGTTCTTTAATAAGCATAGCTACCACTATCCTATTAGGAAGGATTGGTTTTAAGCCAATAAACATCACATGACCACCCCCTCTTATGCTTGTGTATAACTGTTGTTAAAACAGGCAAAACTCACTATATGTATTGCCACACACAGCAAGCTAGAATAATAGGATAGTGGTGGCAAGGGTTATTAAAGAACCAGAGACACCAAAATGTATGGGTGCTGAACTGGGTTCAGACCCATATGACTATATAAGCTAATGAGCTTGGATTGAAAACATTAAGGTGTTTTCAGTTTAAGACTCATAGTTTTGTAGTTAAGTGGAGATAAAAGGTGTTTGCTGGAGAGTTGCATTAGATCCTAAGATCTAGGTACAGTGCTCTCAGATTCAAGGCTCCTCACTGACAAAAGCCACAAGCCAGAAACTAGACTGAGAATATTGGATGAGTAGGCACTAGATGGGGATTTTATGCACAAGCCTTCTGGCATCCATTGATTACTCTAGCTTGCTATGTGTGGCATTACGTATAGTGAGTTTTGCCTGTTTTAACAGATTTAACAAATAAATTAAATGAATTTAATCTAGATTTACAAGGACAAAACAAAACAATAACCAACTTGATTAGCTTCATTGATACATTTAAAATGAAAATGGAAATGTGGATTACTCAAATTAATAAAAAAGATTTGAAACATTTCACAAATTTAAGAGAAGAACATAGAAACATGTGATTACCAAGAATTTTTAACGTCACCATTCTCTGAAATAAATATAAAAAATCAAGTTATACTAATCGCAGAAGTATTTAATATGGATATAGGAAGCTTGGAAATGCAATTAATTGAATTACAAAATGAATGATCAATTTGATATATAGAAGTATATTACCAATAAAAATTATCCACTATTGAAAGATGCATATCATAGACTTCATTCATGTTTTGTATCCACATATTTATGTGAAGCGTAATTTTCTTATAGAAATTCTATAAAATCTAAATATCATACTCATATGACTGAAAATCATCTTAATGACTAATTATGCTTGGAAGTTTCCAATTGCAAAACAAATTACTCAAAAATAGGTAATAATATTCAATGTCAATCTTCACATTAAATAAATTTGTTTAAAATTTTAACTATATTTGTTTATTCATTTATACATTGATTCATTTTGCTTTTTTCACATTTAGTCAATCGCCATTTATTTGGAAAATAAAAAGTAGTTCTTAGGTCCTAAAAGATTGGGCATACCTGTTTTAGTGATGTCCTTTTTCTTCAATAACTTTTTCTTTTCCCTATGAAAATTTCTGATTTTTTTGGTTTACATTATTTTAGTTAATAATGATTACAATGTAATTGAAAGTATTTCTGTTTAATATATATATATATTGTTATTGTCCTCATTATTATAATTTAAAATTTATTTATAGTATGTTTTTAACAGGTAATTTATAATTTTACATACATATAGATATGTGTGTGTTTCTAAATTAAAGAATGCATTCTATTAAAAATGAACCCCATATAGTAGCTGAATTGCTACAATTTCAACTGCATTATTTAGTTTTAAAAATCTAAGTTTGGACCATGCACTTTAGATAAAAGTTGTGTGATGCAGAATTGGATTTTTTAACACAAATAATGTGGTTGAAACTGTAGTTGCTAGATGTAATATATTAATACATATACATGTATATATAATGGTAGAAAATAATGATGATGATAATATATATATATGGATTAATTCGTTTAAAAAGTATGAAGCTATTATATTGCAGAGAGTCAAATATAATATGCTTACAATTTTTCTGTGAGATTTTTTAATTTCAGATCCCAAAAGTGTTTGTGAAAGCAATTGTAAGTTTTCATTTTTTTGTTTAGCTTTGAAAAGAAAAATTGTTTATTTTCTATAATTTATTTATACATTCATGATTATTTCTTATGAAATGCTTATAAAGTCTTTATTTTAATGCAAAAATATTTATGATTATATTCAGATTTCATTCAAAAATATTTGCTTTTAGAAAAGACAATTCATGAGAAATATAATAATAGTAGAGCAAAAGGTTATAATTAGCTCAAAAAAGAACATCTTTATAATCACTATAGTAGTAATTTCTTGTCATTTTTTACTAATTGTAAATGCAATTAATAAATTTTAAAATATGTCTTAATAGGAATTGACTTGGTTTTACAAATGGAATCAAAACAAATATTTTTTGTTCATTAAATATTTTTAACAGCAATACAAAAGAACAAAAGCCATTGTTCTAATTATGTATTTAAATTTATTACTTTTTTATATATTTTCAAAATTAAAATACTACTTTAACCTTGTCAAGATCATGGTAAAAAAAAATTGCCCTGGAAATGGCATGTATCTGAGAGGAGTCAAAAAAATAAATAAATAAATAAAAAGTGTGAAATTTTACTTTTATGACATTTATATAATAAACAAAGCAATTTTTTTATATACCATCTAGAAATAAATGTGGTTTTAGTAGATTAAATATACAATAAATAAAAAAACAGATAAACACCCAAACAATTTGAAAAATATTTTCATACAATATTTAATTTATTAATGTGTTCTGAAGCATGTTGATTTTTATAATTCATATAAAATATTTATTATTGTATCCAAATTTGTAATAACAATCAATATTAAAAATATACAATCTAGTCACTGGTTGTTCTATTTTTCGACAAAGAGATTAGTGTATATATACACACTTTTAATAATTTTTTAATAAATATAATTGTTTAAGCATTTTAAATAATGGAAATGTCTGTTGTTTTTATTTACATATTTAAAAATATTTAAACAATTCCATCTATTAAAAAATTATAACATTCAACTGTGATGGAAGTGTCTTCTATAATAAAGAAAGTAGGAATAGAGTTAAGCTTTTCTTCTTAAACATGTATATATTTACTTAATAGCTTTGTCTCCATCTAAAAATTAACCCCTTTTGAATGCAAAAAGCTTTTACAGCATTGGTCACTGTCTATTATTATCTGATAGTGACTTTTCTAAAATGGAAATAACAGAAATTTCCATGTATTAAAACCAGAGAAAAAAAAAAGAAACTGGATTGGACATAAATTAAGAAAAAATTATAGTTTAATAAAAGGTGTTTTGGAGGTAGTTTTTGGATAATATAAAAGATGGGAAGAGTTACATAGAATTGAAGAGCTGAGCAATGAAAATAATGGAATGGAAATATGATTTGACTACTCTATCGACCTGTCCATTTGACAGAATACTGTTGATGATGACATGCATATCAGATAATAAGGCATAAACTGCAGAGTTCTAAAGAATATATCTGAAGAAGTTGAAACTATCTGAAATTTTCACAATTGTTTTAAATAAAATTTCGCTATTTCTCATTTGCTGTAATTTGTAATTTTATTATAATAAATTTGTTTCAGAATCAGTTTATTTACACTTCAAATAAACAAAGTTCATTTTATCATTTCAAGAAAAAAAATAGAAGTACAGTATGTATGATTCATTTTTTTCATATAAAAACTGTCTTCATAAATCAAGGTTATAGTTTCAAATGCTTATTAGACATTTTAGTACAAAGTTTGGAAAAAATTAAAATAAAAAGAAATTCACTGACATACTGTAAACTATATTACTAAGGATTCCTGTTAGTATTTTTAATTGTTGTAGATTTACACATTTCTAAGCTTCATTATTAGCTTAAATTTATGAAACATTCCTCATAATTCTTATCATCAAAAAAAAAAACTTGATTTTTTATTCTTTAAAGTGAATAAATGGTGAAAAAAATCTAACATTTTATATATTATTATTTAGCACGGGTCTGTCTTGATATTTTCAGATTATACATATATGTTTTTCTTGTACAATAATAAACTGTGGTTATAAGCCACTTTGGAATTACATCAAACTTTATAGATACATGATGAATATTCCTTTTATAAATGATGAAACAAAAAAGATAAAAAATTTGTATTTTGAAAGCTATGATTTCTGGCAGTCAAATCAGCTCTGCTAAATGATATATTTTTTTATCAAATGAAAGAATTATTTGTAAACTGTTTTAATACAATCAATAAAAGAGTAATATTAAAATTTTTTAAAATAAACTTATATTGTTTGTATTGAAACGATAACTTTCCAAACCCCTATCGTTTCACCATCAAACCTAATGACACTCTCATCTGTGCTAAGTTCGAACCTATTTAAATGTTAATAAATTTAAAATTAGTTCATGTCTGTCTAAACAGCATTATATATTTACGTGCGAACCAACGCTATAATTAGATAGGATTAGTAAAATTATAGCGTACTAAAGTTATTTAATATTTCTAAAAATGGTTATTATATTATTTAAGTTAAGAGTAAATTATTAATTTTGTTGTTTAATATTGTAATTTCGTATGTGGATATATAATCTGTGCTATATAGAAGGATATGATTTAAAATATGTAAAAGCCATTATCTAAAAATAATATTGAATATGTTTAAAAATTGTTAAAAGATTTCTTGTTTTAAATATATTTCAGGGAAAAGTTTCTCGAAAATATATTTAAAAGCTATATCAAAATATATTTGTAAATTATTTTTAATAAATATGTTAAAAATGTTTTCGTTTTAAAAAAATGTTAAAAGGTTGTTTTTAAATAGAAAGAGTTTCTATTATATGTAAGATTAAAAATAAAAGCTGGTCAAGTAATTAAAAGATTTTTGGTTGTAAACAAGTGTCATTAATGACCACACCTGGAATTCGTAAAAAGTAAAACTAGTTCAAAATTTACTAATTAAAATCTCCTTAGATAATATTTAAGTTATTTTAAAATCTAAATTGGACAATTGTTTGCAACGAAAAATCTTAATTATAATAATAGCTTATGGAATGTTTCTAACATAAGTTATCTAAGATCTGGATTATAAATTGAAAAATATTTAATTAAATTCCTGAGTTTAGTGAGTCGAGGCGGGAGATTCCGATAAAGAAAACAGATAAATACTCTGTATTTTTAATGAGAGAGCCATATTGTTAGAGAGAGAGAGCCATATTGTTAGAGAGAGAGAGCCATATTGTTAGAGAGAGAGGGCCATATTGTTAGAGAAAGAGAGTCATATTGTTAGAGCAAGAGAGCCATATCGTTAGTGAGAATTGCAGCCAATCTTCACAATTGTTAATGTTTGACATGTCCGGCTAAAAGCGGGCATCTTGTTGCTGTTACTCTGCGGGAGAACGGGGTTTCTCTTGTCGAAATGCCTAAACCACCATCATGCCGATAGAAGAGACGAGCCTAACATAATGGGAAAGATGATGCCGCCCAGTCAAACTTAACCAAACCAACAGCCAAGAACTTGCAGATAAATCATACCGGTACCGTTTTATTTTTTAAACTGCAGAGCTCTGTGTAATTCTGTGTAAATGTAAATAATATCTATATAAGTTAGCTAACTTTCTTTTTAAAATAATGATAAAGCTAAATGTAATCAAAACTTAAAATCCATTTAATATTTTAAATGTGTCACTTGCTATCAAAATTTAATGTGTTAAAGTTTAAATAATCTGACTTATTTATATTTTCCCTTCATTTAAAGTACATTATAAGTGTCTAATTTAAAGTTATATCACTGCGGTTGTGTCTATATTTCTTTGTTTATTTTAAATGCTTATTATATTTTATATGCCAATATTTCGAAAGAGTGGCACTTAATTTCATCTTTTTAAGAAGATATTTGAAAATCTTCGCAATTTATTTATAGCGTCAACTTTCTGCGCTGTTTCGAAATCCTATTTTTATTATTATTTAAATGATTTAATATGTGAAATGTGGCTCTTTTATAATCAACCATTTAAAAAAACTTAACTTGATAAGTTTATTTAGAGTTAAATTTAGCCTTGATCATATAAGTATATTTGACATTTAAATTCTTAAGTCCATAGAAATATACTTTTCCTCCTTAAATATTTATTATCTATAAGTAACTTAATAGATCGAACATGTCAAAGTACAGATGTAATAATATTTCCTTTAGTAGCATAGACATTTATTATCAGGCTACGCAAGAGTTGGTCCCAATTTGATAGAGCTAATACGCTATTAACTCGTATTTCATAGTATGAAATATACCATTCTTTGCTTGGCGGATGTGATCTTATTTTATAAAATTATTCTCATTTTGCTGCTATACGTAATATACGTATCTTAAGATGGAGCCACGGTGTTGCCAGCACATCTTCTCTTATAGGGTAGAGCAGTAGCGAAGCCTGAGCCAAGGCCAGGTTGGCACGTAAGACCCCCGCCATTCCTGAACAAAATGTTCCTTTTCATGCAGCATTGCGATCGGTTACAGGGTACTGGCATTTGTGGCAAGAACCCTGAAGTTATTTCATCCATCCGCAGAGCGACTTTTCCTATTATTGTTTACCTGTGCCATAGCGCATTGGTAAAATCTTATGCAGCCAACTCTCCCACCTTTATATAATGCTTTCAGCATTCTGAAATTTTCTCTCGAAAGCTATGTTCGATCGATCATTACTTGAGCTGGTTTATGCGCTCACTGTTAAATTATATATGGGTATTTTAGTAAATAAATTTATGATCAAAGTTCGATATAATTATGTATCTTCCAGCCACAAATGTAATAGGATTTGGCTTATCAAGATTTATAGACATAATGTAGTGATTAATTATGTATCAATTGTAAACAATTCCTAGGATGGGCACATGTTAAACTCATCTATGAAATTTAATGATTACTTATGTAAAGTGATTTTGAATTATCAAATGTTTGTACATTCAACGCTGAAATGTGTAAAACTGATCAATTTCATGCCAATTGTAAATAAATATATAATTAATTTAATGTATTTCGTTCTCTGTTTCGTTATTGATCTAATTCAATCCAATTCTAATTACTATTTATAGTCTATATATGTGAAAACTATGCATTAAGTTAAATTAAATTTAGTGATATTTTAGTCAATTAAGAACCTTCTTTTATTCATCAGAGTCTTATTGCTTCTCCGTGACCTATGTCGGCCGTGTGGAAAAAGGTATACTATGTGTAATTTCAAGGTGGTCATTCGTAGGGTCTTGAGTCTTGGAATCCTGGATTACGAGTTGAAGTGCGGTCGGACTCGGGATGTTACAGTCCTAGTCTGGTCAGCTTCAGTCTCTTTTGCTTGGATTCTGAATTCTGTTACGCGAATGTACAAACTTGACTGTTACATAGTATTTTTTTTTCACTGGGTTTGGCGCCCAACGTGGGGCTTGTAACTTATTTCCACCCCTGAAGAGATTATGGAGTATATATATAATTCTTTTGGTCAAAATTAACGATTTTGAGTCAATTTTTTTTAAATAATGTATATATGTAAGATTTTTTTTTTCACCGGGTTTGAACGCACATCGTGTGACTATTCGATATTCCAATACTCTGTAGAGTGTTTAATATATACATGTTTTTTTTGCCTTCCATTATAAATAATAATGAATAATATATATGTAGTATTTTTCCCCGGCTTTGTAGTAACTTATTTCCACCCCTGAGGAGATTGAGTATAGAGATAAAATTCTTTTGTTTAAAATTAATGATTTTGAATTAATTTTTTTTCGTTTTCCAAAATAATGTATATGTATAGATTTTTTTTTCCTGAGTTTGAATGTCAATTAATTCCATACTCTAAATAGATTATTATTTTATTATATAAAAATTATTTATATAGATGCATAGTAGAATTTTTAAGGGGGTTTCTAATATATGTTGTGTAAACTTTCTTGCTCACTGTGACTGGTGCCCGAGGATGATTTGAATAAATGTCAAATCGTTCTCACATAAATTTTGTCATCAGGAGTAAAGAGAGAAAAAGGGGGGTCTATTATTTGTTTTATGTTTTATGAATTGGATTGAATGAGAAAGAGAAGGAAATAAATGTAAGGTCAAATCAAATCTTAAAGATTCGAAACTAGCACAGACGTGTAAATTAAATTATAACCATGAACCGTGGAAAATTTAAAAAAGAAAAACAGCTGCAAGAGGCCAAGGGTGAGTTGCATTTTATAATTTTTTTTGTTATATATGTTAAATTTATTTCACTGTTAGTTAAATGTTGGGTGGGCATCAAGCGAATGTATAGCGAGAAGTTAGGTGTATTAATAGAGTTAGGCATAGGTGTTGAGATGAGTAGGAGACAGATCGTTTTCTTTGTGAAGTGCAGCAATTAGCCGAGTTAGTAAAGTAAACAAAACCAAGAAACTTTAGTAAAAACAAATTGAGCCATTTAAAAGAGAAAATTTTTTTTGTTAGTATATTAAAATGGATAATAGTATGGAAGAAGAAAGGGAAGTAGTGAGCGAAGGGGATGAAGGGAAAACAGCAAAAGAAGGAATGTATAGGGGTATTATATTAAGATTGGGAAAAGAAATTATGGAAGAGAGTAGCAGCACAGAGGGAGACACGGAAGGTGAAGCGAGTACGAGCCAGATTAGGGAAAAGGCATCGATACATCAAAGCGTGGCCATGTCAGAAAAGTCAGACACCACGGGATCTGAAGAGAGACCTATAGAAAAAATTAAGAAAGAATGCTGGAATATGAACTCAATGATGGAGTCACTAGTGAAGCAACTTAGACAGGATGCAGAAGAGAGAGATAGGAAAAATAGGCAGGATGCAGAAGAGAGAGATCATAGAAATAATCTCGAAATGGAATGACGTTTTGAAGCTTTGGGCAGGCGATGTGAGAAAGGAACAGCACAGATTAGAAAAGACTTAGAAGAAAAACTGTGTAAAATCCTGCAGGGATGCCAGCTAAAAAGTGAGGAGATTTCAGTAAAACTCGCAGAGAAGATAGAAAAAGCATAGGATGAAAAGGGCAAGGAAATGCAGAATACTGTAGAGGATGAGATAGAAGAGTTAGTGTCAGATCAGGGAGAAGAAGTAAAGTCTGATAGCACAATGCTAGAAGAAGAAAATATTAAAATTGATATAATAGTATTAGTAAAAGAAGAGTTAAAACCAGTGGAAAAGGAAGAGTTGAGGAAAACTGAGCTGGACAAAAGGAGCAAGCCAGAGATTAATGAAGGGGATGATGAAAGTTGCCATTTCCTTTTGAAGAGGACCGAATTGGAAACATGGAATAGCAAGGACATGCTGGAGAATATAGTAGAGACTGAGAATAAAGAATCCAAATGTGTGGATATTGAGGCAATAGTAGAAGATAGAAAGCGGGAGCTCCAGCAGGACAGAACAGAATTGGATAGAGAGTCCTGGGGAATAGGTGGACTGTATGGGAAGTACGAATCAAAGAGTACTGTAAAGGGCAAGAAGAAAAGGAAGAGAAAGGATCCATACACAAGTAGGAAGAAAAGATGCACAGAGAGAAGGCAGGAGACAGCCGCAGAGGTTCGCCAGGGGAAGAACAGAGGGAGAGAGAAAGAACGGGTTCAAACCCTACTATTCGGAAATAACAGATCTGGAAAACACCCATACAGTGGAAGTGAGTTTCCACACAGTCTAGAAATGCATCCAGCACAACCGACTGTGAGATGGGAAGATGAGTATGAGGGATATGAATGGACATCAGATGAAGAGGATGACATTATATTCAGGTGCTGTTTTAAGTTATATAAAGAGGAGTTACTTAATGTACCACCAGATCCTATTTAGATAAAAATATGTATATATTTGTTACGATCTGCCTTTCCTTATCATTATATAGTTTATAAATTATTATTATATATATATAAAAAAAATTAACATCCCCATTGCATATTAATTAACGTATATCCAGTAGGATATAAAAGTTTGTTTAATGTAAATATTTGACAATATTCTATTTTGTGTGGTTTGCTTTTAAACTTTTAAGTTAGTCGTATTTTTTTTTGTAATAATTGATTGTCCAATAAGTATGAAATTCCTTGGTATAGAATGTAGCAGGCAATTGGGTTTATATGTTTTCATCTCTATGTGATAGCTTAATTGATTTAATATTATGAGTAAAAAAAAAAAAGCGTATCAAATTATTTAATAGCCAACTGTAAGTAAATTCCTTTTTTTTTATGTTATTTTTTTTGTCCCAAGTATTCGGATATGAAACGATAACTTTCCAAGCCCCTATCGTTTCACCATCAAACCTAATGACACTCTCATCTGTGCTAAGTTCGAACCTATTTAAATGTTAATAAATTTAAAATTAGTTCATGTCTGTCTAAACAGCATTATATATTTACGTGCGAACCAACGCTATAATTAGATAGGATTAGTAAAATTATAGCGTACTAAAGTTATTTAATATTTCTAAAAATGGTTATTATATTATTTAAGTTAAGAGTAAATTATTAATTTTGTTGTTTAATATTGTAATTTCGTATGTGGATATATAATCTGTGCTATATAGAAGGATATGATTTAAAATATGTAAAAGCCATTATCTAAAAATAATATTGAATATGTTTAAAAATTGTTAAAAGATTTCTTGTTTTAAATATATTTCAGGGAAAAGTTTCTCGAAAATATATTTAAAAGCTATATCAAAATATATTTGTAAATTATTTTTAATAAATATGTTAAAAATGTTTTCGTTTTAAAAAAATGTTAAAAGGTTGTTTTTAAATAGAAAGAGTTTCTATTATATGTAAGATTAAAAATAAAAGCTGGTCAAGTAATTAAAAGATTTTTGGTTGTAAACAAGTGTCATTAATGACCACACCTGGAATTCGTAAAAAGTAAAACTAGTTCAAAATTTACTAATTAAAATCTCCTTAGATAATATTTAAGTTATTTTAAAATCTAAATTGGACAATTGTTTGCAACGAAAAATCTTAATTATAATAATAGCTTATGGAATGTTTCTAACATAAGTTATCTAAGATCTGGATTATAAATTGAAAAATATTTAATTAAATTCCTGAGTTTAGTGAGTCTTGAGGCGGGAGATTCCGATAAGGAAAACAGATAAATACTCTGTATTTTTAACGAGAGAGCCATATTGTTAGAGAGAGAGGGCCATATTGTTAGAGCAAGAGAGCCATATCGTTAGTGAGAATTGCAGCCAATCTTCACAATTGTTAATGTTTGACATGTCCGGCTAAAAGCGGGCATCTTGTTGCTGTTACTCCGCGGGAGAATGGGGTTTCTCTCGTCGAAATGCCTAAACCACCATCATGCCGATAGAAGAGACGAGCCTAACATAATGGGAAAGATGATGCCGCCCAGTCAAACTAAACCAAACCAACATCCAAGAACTTGCAGATAAATCATACCGGTACCGTTTTATTTTTCAAACCGCAGAGCTCTGTGTAATTCTGTGTAAATGTAAATAATATCTATATAAGTTAGCTAACTTTCTTTTTAAAATAATGATAAAGCTAAAATGTAATCAAAACTTAAAATCCATTTAATATTTTAAATGTGTCACTTGCTATCAAAATTTAATGTGTTAAAGTTTAAATAATCTGACTTATTTATATTTTCCCTTCATTTAAAGTACATTATAAGTGTCTAATTTAAAGTTATATCACTGCGGTTGTGTCTATATTTCTTTTTTTATTTTAAATGCTTATTATATTTTATATGCCAATATTTCGAAACAGTGGCACTTAATTTCATCTTTTTAAGAAGATATTTGAAAATCTTCGCAATTTATTTATAGCGTCAACTTTCTGCGCTGTTTCGAAATCCTATTTTTTTTATTATTTAAATGATTTAATATGTGAAATGTGGCTCTTTTATAATCAACCATTTAAAAAAACTTAACTTGATAAGTTTATTTAGAGTTAAATTTAGCCTTGATCATATAAGTATATTTGACATTTAAATTCTTAAGTCCATAGAAATATACTTTTCCTCCTTAAATATTTATTATCTATAAGTAACTTAATAGATCGAACATGTCAAAGTACAGATGTAATAATATTCCCTTTAGTAGCATAGACATTTATTATCAGGCTACGCAAGAGTTGGTCCCAATTTGATAGAGCTAATATGCTATTAACTCGTATTTCATAGTATGAAATATACCATTCTTTGCTTGGCGGATGTGATCTTATTTTATAAAATTATTCTCGTTTTGCTGCTATACGTAATATACGTATCTTAAGATGGAGCCACGGCGTTGCCAGCACATCTTCTCTTATAGGGTAGAGCAGTAGCGAAGCCTGAGACAAGGCCAGGTTAGCACGTAAGACCCCCGCCATTCCTGAACACAATGTTCCTTTTCATGCAGCATTGCGATCGGTTACAGGGTACCGGCGTTTGTCGCAAGAACCCTGAAGTTATTTCATCCATCTGCAGAGCGACTTTTCCTATTATTGTTTACCTGTGCCATAGCGCATTGGTAAAATCTTATGCAGCCAACTCTCCCATCTTTATATAACGCTTTCAGCATTCTGAAATTTTCTCTCGAAAGCCATGTTCGATCGATCATTACTTGAGCTGGTTTATGTGCTCGTTGTTAAATTATATATGGGTATTTTAGTAAATAAATTTATGATCAAAGTTCGATATAATTATGTATCTTCCAGCCACAAATGTAATAGGATTTGGCTTATCGAGATTTATAGACATAACGTAGTGATTAATTATGTATCAATTGTAAACAATTCCTAGGATGGGCACATGTTAAACTCATCTATGAAATTTAATGATTACTTATGTAAAGTGATTTTGAATTATCAAATGTTTGTACATTCGACGCTGAAATGTGTAAAACTGATCAATTTCATGCCAATTGTAAATAAATATATAATTAATTTAATGTATTTCGTTCTCTGTTTCGTTATTGATCTAATTCAATCCAATTCTAATTACTATTTAGTCTATATATGTGAAAACTATGCATTAAGTTAAATTAAATTTAGTGATATTTTAGTCAATTAAGAACCTTCTTTTATTCATCAGAGTCTTATTGCTTCTCCATGACCTATGTCGGCCGTGTGGAAAGAGGTATACTATGTGTAATTTCAAGGTGGTCATTCGTAGGGTCTTCAGTCTTGGAATCCTGGCTTACGAGTTGAAGTGCGGTCGGACTCGGGATGTTACAGTCCTAGTCTGGTCAGCTTCGGTCTCTTT